>PVKY010005283.1:0-17704 GCA_004027775.1 Bradypus variegatus
GCCCAGCCAGAATAGACAGAAATCCTTAATACCGCACTAACTTCACCAGTATCTAGCAAAGACACTGTGAAGACTGTGTCTTAGAAGAAAATACAATCATGAGAGAAATGTCTATTTTAGACCCACCTTAAACAAAACTAAAACCAGGCCTGATGAGGTCTGCCAGGAGGCAGTTTAGAGGTTAAATCCTGCCAATTTGAGGGCCTTGGGAAACAGCTTGAGCTGTTAGATCTGCCCTAGCAAAGCATACAACCAAGTCTACCCAAGTTCAGTGTCATCAGACAATGTTTGAGCTGTTCACAAGAACAAAATTCAGTATTCAACAGAAAAGACAACAGAATCTAGAATCTGTACAAAATTTTACCAACAGAGTTCAGGACACAACCAGGAATTACCAGGAATGCATGGAAATAGGGAAATGTGACCAATAATCAAGAAAAAAAAAACAGTCAAAGGAAATTGACCCTGAAATGACTTAAATGTTGGATTTAGCATACTGTACCTGAAACAGCTGTTATAAAAAGTATAAAGAAAAGTGGGAAACTGTTTAAAGTAGAAAAGGAAAATATGGGTTTAATGAATAACAAATCATTAATAAGAATGAATAAAAATTTTAAAAGGTGGAACATCTTAGCAGGAAAATACAAACTTTAAAAAGAGCCAAATGGACATTCCTGAACTTAGGAGTACAATAAAAAATTAGAAGGAAAAAACCCTGGATGGGCTTGCAGCAGATTGGAGTCAGTGAACTTGAAGCCAGATCAATGGAAATTGCCTAATCTGCAAAACAGAGAGAAAAAGATATGAAAAATGAACAGAGCCTCAGGGACATCTAGGAAAATATAAATTGTCTATTGTGTGTATAATAAGAGTCCCCAAGTGGGAAGAGAGTAAACATAGAGGAGAAAAATTGTTTGAAGGACTGAAAATTTCCCACATTTGATGAAAATATCCTTTGAAAACAAGAACAAAAACACATTTTCAGAAATTTTGAAGCTAAGAGAATGCTTTTGCAGGAGATGACAATACGAAATATGAAAGTATGTTCTTCAGCTTGATGTGAAATGACCCCAGATGCAAACAGGATCTCCAGGAAGGAATGAAGAACCCAGCAAATGGTAATTAAGTCCATAAATGTAAAGGGCTGTGCATTATTCTTCTCGTTATTTCCAAAAGAGATAACTGACAATTTAATTCAAATATAAAAACACTGTCAGAAAAAGGATGTGGGAGGAAGGTAAAGGGAATTAAAAACTTCTAAAGTTATTATATTTGTGAGATGGGAAGTAGGAACTTGGAAAGGGATGTCAGTTATGGTATTAGGAGTGAGAATTGTGAAACAGCAAATATGAAATGTCAGGTTTACAATGTGAAGCCTGAAGTGTGCAAGATTGACTTTGATAAATCAATGATGGGTATTCTTGGTCCTAGAGCAAGATTAGAGATACAGCTAAGAAGCCAATAGAGAAAATAAAATGAATACTAAAAGCAAAATTGATTTTTGCAATGAGAAGGAAAAGAGCAATAGAGGAACAAATGGCAAGCAAATAGCAAAATGGAGACATAAACCAACTATAGCGATAATTACATTAAGTATAAAAAAGACTGAACACCCATTTAAAAAAAGAATGTAAGAAAGGATTAAAAAATCAATACTCAAGTATATGTTGTCTATAAGACATTTGTTTTAAATTTGAAAACACAAATAAGTTAAATGCAAAAAGATGGAGAAAGATAATCCCATGCAAACAGTGAGTATAAGAAAGATGCCCATATTTATAAGTAACCAATTAAATTTCAAGACAGAGTATTAAAAGCGATAAAGAGAGACATTTCATAATGATACAAATAGCAGTTTGTTTGGAAGACATAGCAGTCATAAATATGTATAAACCTAAAAACAGAATTTCAAAATCCCTGAATGCAAAAATTATAGAATTAAAATGAAAAATAGACAAATTTACAATTATAGTTTAAGATTTCAACACGCTTCTCTCAGTAATAGAACAAATAGACAATCAGTAGGTATGTAGAAAATCAGAAAAATACTCTCAACTAAATTTAGCTAATTATAATTTTTTCTCGTCAGTGTTATTGAGGAATAATTTATGTAACATAAACTACATTCCAAGTTTTCAATTTGATGAGTATTGGCAATTGAAACATGTGAAACCAATGCCATAATCAAGGCAGAGATGCTTTCCCTGCTTATCCCTAGAAAATACCTTGTGGCATCTGCCGTGGAGTTCTCCCTCTGCCCCAGCTCCAAGGAACCATTGTTCTACTCTTTTATTTCTCTAGGAGAGTTTGCTTTTTATGTAAATGGAATCAGTGTGTGTGTCAACGTGTGCTTGACTATGAACATAGGTATTTTTTACTGTATTTGATGTTTTCAATGTTACATCTATTTTTCATATTGTGTTCAAACTAGTCCATTTGGGGCCAATAGAAACTTCTTTAAATTGGCCATTCTGTCCTTTTGGCATGACTTGACAAGTCTTTGATAGCTTACTCGCTTTCTGGCATATTACAGGCTCTTATATATTTTCTCTGTCAGGCTTGTTCTAGTTTCTTTTGATCTTAAAAGATTTTTGGACAACAATCTGTGAGTTGTGGTACTCACTACAAAGTCAGTCATTTTTAAGCTCTTCTTAGTGGACAAAGCTAGGAAACACAGGAGTTTTGTAAAGACAATACAGCATAAGTTCACATTAATATTTATAATTTACAAGTCCCACAAATATATGGTTAAATGGTTTTAAACAAAGTTCCAATGTAATTCAACAGAGACAAGAAAGTTTTTTTTTCCGACAAATGGTACAGAATCAACTGGAAATCTATGTGGAATAAAAACGAACCTTGACCTTTACCTCTCACCAGGCCAAAAAAGAATAATTCAAAATGTGTCACAGACTTAAGCATAAAAGATAAAGCTAAACAATTTCCAAAAAAAGAAAAAAAAAATAAAACAAAACCAAGAAGAAAACTCTTGCAACTTTAAGGTAGTCAACGATTTCTTACAACACAAAAGGAACTAACCATAAAAGTGAAAAAATATTTACCTTCATCAAAATTAAAACCTCCTGCTCCTTGAAAGACCTTTAATAAAATATAAAGGCAAGCCACAGATTTGGAGAAAATACTCTTCACATGTATTTCTGGCAAAGAAGTTGTATATGTAATATATAAAGAACTTTTCACAAGTTGGCAATTAAAACACATCCCAAACAAAAAAAAATGGACAAAAGACTTGAATGGATACTTCACAAAAGAAAATATGCAATGGCTAAATGAGCACAGGAAAAGGTGCTCTATAACAAGAGTCAGCAAAATTTTTATATAAAGGGCCATAGTAAATATGCTATATTTTGCAGGCCATACTATTTCTGTTGTAACTACTCAATTCTCTTCTTGTCTAGCTATAATTAATATGGAAACAAATAAGCACGGCTGTATTCCAAAAAAACTTTATGGACACTGAAATTTGAATAGCAATTTTCAAGTGTCATAAAATCTTTTTTTTTTTTTTTTACAATTATTTGAAAATATAAAACCAGTCTTAGCTCTTGGGCCATACAAAAACAGATGTTGGGCAGGATTTGGCCCAGAGGCAAGGTTGTTTCAAGGGCGTTTACCTGTGTGGCCTCACAGGGCCACACACTTAGTGGGCCCTCCTGCTTGGTTTAATGATTTGTTGTTGTTATCTTGAAATTCTTAATACCGTGTGAACCAGCGGCTCTGCATTTTCATTTTACAGGGTATTTGGGATTGAATCATGTCCCCACACAAGGCCTGTTCACGGCCCAACCCCTAGTCCTGTGGGTGTAAATAGGACCTCTGAAGATGTGATCAGTTAAGGGGCCCAAATGAATGAGGGGGCCTCCACCCAATGTACCAGAAGCCCTTATGAGCAAAGGAAATTGGACACATGGAGAAGGCAAACTGGAAGTCAACAGTACCCAGAAAGAAAGAAGCCGCCATGTGGATTTTTCCATGTGAGAGAAAACCAAGGACCAAGTTTCACCGGCAGCCTGCCCTGGAATGCCTCAGTCTTCTGGGAGAAAGCATTGCTTGGCTGATGTCTTGATTTTGGACTGCTCCTAACCTCGAAACTATGAGCCAATAAATTCCCATTGTTAAAGCCAAATCACTGCATGGTATTTGTTTTAGCAGCCAGGAAACTAAAACACACTGGGACCCACAAATTGTGTATGCAGTCCTGTCCACGGATTTATCATCAGATACCTGCTCTATATCATTAGTCATCAAAAAAATACAAATTAAAATTACAGTGGGAAAATTGCTTCACACCCACTAGGATGGCTAAACCTCAAAAGACTGGCCATACTCAGTGTGGGTGAAGACGTGAAGAAGTTGGAACTTGCACATATTGCTGGTGGGAAGGTGAAAGGGTAAAATCCCTTTGGAAACTGTTTTGTAGTTTCTTAAAAGTTAAATAGACACTAGATATGTAAGTGACACTGACAAAAACGTGAATGACTCTCAAAAACTTTACAATGAATGGAAAGAGCCAGAGATAAAGGAGTGTAGACTGTATGATTCCATTTATTTGAAATCCTAGAATTACTAAAACTGACCTACAGAGGGAAAAATCAGATCAGTGTTGCTTTGGGCAGTGGGTGGAGAGGACTGATTCTAAGGCAGAATCAGGGAACTTGGCAATGACGGAAGTGTTCTATATCTTGACAAAGTAGTAGTCACATCATTTATTCATTTGACAAATATTGAGCGGTATATTTATAATGTGCACATTTAACTGCATGTTAATTATGCCTCAATAATGTTGACGAAAAAGATTGCATAAGGTAGACTAGAAATTGATTTCCTTGTTTCTATAAAATAAATTGTTCTGAGGGAAGGAATTGTTATGAAGGGGGATTGTAGACTTTATTACTTTTATGGGGATGTGAGTGAAGGATTGGATGAATGGAAACTTGCATGATTCGGGTAATAATTTGGAAGGAAGCTTGTACAGCTCAGTTAAATGCCTCTATTTTCCAAGGAAGAAGTGTAGTTTTGCATCTGGAAGTGTAATGTACTACATGTGGGGATGTAGAAAAGGAAGTGCCCTCAAGTTAAATAGTTACTTCTACTTGATTTGGTGTGAAATGGAATAACAGCACAAACAAACAAACAAACGTTTCCCCCCCACAGGGTGAGCAGCTACACGTCCCACCTGCCCCGCGCTGCCCAGCCAGCAAGGCCCGGCTGCTAAGTGACACTTCCCGGGCCCCTGACACTCCTGTCCTGCTAAAAGTCTCCAAAGACTCTGCTGTTTTATTCTTTTTTATTTTTTCCTGTTGGAATGAGAGGCTCACAGCATGCCATTGCCTTATCCTTCCCTCCTTGGGAGGCCCGAGCAACTTTTGCCTCTAACCAGAATTCCTTTTACAGCTTTCCTGATAAAATTTGCCAGCTGGAAGAAAAATGAGGTGCTCATGGTTGCTTCCTATGTACCAGTTACCAGGAAATACTTCATCTGTCTGGATTGCTCATTGTAAATGTACCTGAAATTTATGGAGTTGTCACTGCAGCTGTGTTCAGAAATATTTGCTGGTTGTATAGTTTTCTGGTTACAAGACAAATAAGGTATAAAAGCTGAGTGATCCCCTCCCATGCCGGTCCATCCCATACGGGCAGCCAGAGGTCATCCATCTAAACCCCAAACCCACCCCACTTCAGGAGGGCGACCCGGGGGCTCGGCTGACAGACGTGGGCCCTCTCTGATGGTGGCCCACCCTTAGCGGGGGCTTCGTTTCAGTCTGCTTTGCTAATCATCAGTGAGACTTGGCCTGGCTTTGCCATCCCCGTCAGTGCTGTGCCCCAGCCTCCTGGCCTCCCTACTCTCCCCGCTCCCATCTGCCGAAGTCTGGGGTCCAGTGGGACAGGCTTTCCCAGATCCCCTCCTCGCACTGCCTGGAACCTCAGTCCACGTTTGAAGAGCTTTAATCCGGCCACTGAGGGGCCAGTTATCAGGGGTTTATGTTCTGTGCTCTTTCATATCAGTCACCTCTCTGTTACTCTTGTATCTTGAAACTCTCCCTCTCTACTTGCTTCCTCCCATAAGAATTTTATGATGGTGGAGCCTCCATCCGAGGTTATGACAGACTAGTTTGTAGACAGTGGACACTCCTGGGAACCACTATAAAGCAGCTAATAAACACGGACCAACCAGCAACAAAACAGCAAACAAAACAGCAGCTGCAGCGGGATCCAAACACCCCTGGAGCCACTGGGCACTTGACCCACGGTCAGGGCTCGGATGCCAGAGAAAAGGGCCGTGGGCTTCGGGGGGGCCTCTACCCACAGGCCACGTGCCCCTCAGGGCTCTTGCTGATTCTTGCATGGGAAGGAGTGAAAATCCAGTGAGGACACAGCTGCGAAGGGCCGAGAAGCCAGGGAGCCACCGGCCATGCAGTGCGTGGGTGTGGGGCAGCGACAGAGATTGGGCAGCCGGGATTTGATGGGTGAAACTTCTAGAAAGAAGGGAGGTTTAGGGAAGGGAGCCAGAGCACCGGCACTGGTTTTCTCCCTGAGACAGTGTCTGTTAGCTCCTCAGGGCAAAGAGCTAAGACGCCAAGAGGGAAGTCACTAAAAAGAGGAGAGTCATTTGGAGTTCAAAGCCCACCAGGGAGAAGGAGGCTTTAAGAAGCCCCAGGCTCTCAGCTGGGGGACTTGGAGGACCAAGCCCTCAGGACAGGGCTGAGCCAGCAGTCAGCTCCGGCCCTGGAGTAAGGGGCCTGTCCCCTGCTGCCTGCAGGAGGCCAGAGGGACCCGGCGGACTTCTAGGAGTCCCAGCTCTTGGAGGACAGCTCCTGTTCATTCTAGCCGAGTGCGCTGCTCAGCCCCTTTACCGTTTTGTAAAGGTGAATGCACATGACATCTTATGCCATTACCAGGTGCCTGTATTTCAGCTCTCAGGCTTGGTCGCCACCCTGCCGGGAGAGTGATTTTCATAAAAGGGCATCTATCCAGTCCACCCACGTTATGAACACATCAGGTGTTTCCCATTGCTCTCCTGAGGAGGAGCTCCAGGGGACTCTTACTCCAGCCAACCTAAGGTAAACTCCCCCGAGAGAGAGAGCCCAGAAGACAGAAGATAAGACCCTAAGGAGTGAAGCAGGTTTCTTTCCTGCATACCTAAGTCTTCTATCCTTTGTTTGTTTGTTTCTCCTGATCAAGAATCCATCATTTCCCAGGTGACTGACATAAAAAAGGACCATCTTCTTCAGGTAAAACTGTCCTTGCCCTTGAAACCTCCTCAGGGGAATCACATCAGAATATGACTCTAACCTTTTTAAAGGGGATCCAATGTGCAGTAATGAAGGGCCATTTCTTTAAAGCTATTATTCATGTGTAATTGTCAAAAAGGTTAGAGGCTTCTTTTGGCCACTGGTGTGTGTGTACATATGCACACACACATACAGTGAGCACCTATTTTATATTCACCACTGTTTAGAAACACTATTTTGCCTAGGAAGAAAATGGGTTTGCTGCTTTCCAAGGAACTTAAAGCCCATCCCCAACACTACAGGTGGAAGAAAGGCACGGGATAAAAGAGATCTGATACGAGTCGTTTCCTCCAGTGCCTCTTTTCTAATCCCTCTTTTCTAAGGGATAGGCCATGGTTGTTACCCCCAATGCTTTGATGCTCTTTCTGTTACTCTGATACTTCCATTGTCGGCCCCTACTGAAGCCAGACTTCCCTTACTTTTCGTGCGGTCTTTGCCCAGCCAGGAGGGAGCTCATCTCTTTTCTGTCCTGTTAGCTGGTAAAAGGAGAGTCAACCAGGGGTGCAGGGATGTTCTCAGCCCATGGGAAGTGTTACTGACCATCCTTTTCTCTTAAATTGAATGAACTCATCCAACCTAATTTTTCTTTTAAATTCAAGGAAGTGGGAATGTCTTGGTTGTTTTCTGAGAGCTTTGCAGGGTGGTCAGTCCACACAGATAGAGAGGGGGAAATAGATTTTGGTCTAGAGATGTTTTGAATGAGCACTATCTGGACATCATTTTATGACCATTATAGAATCCCAACCCCCTCACCCCGCTATGTACATCAGCCCTCACTGGGGGGCCCCTGCCTTCTGCATTTTCTATTGACACATTCTTTCCCAACACTGTTGGCAAACCTAGTGTTTAATGTAAATGAAATTCTGAAACTAGCACTTAAAGAGACATATCCTTATACAATTTTCACCATTTTGAGCAAAAATCTGTCCAATACATGCTGGACCAGTTGACTCTTTTCTCAGCTCTGCTGTGGCTTTGGAGGGCTTATGTCCATCATACTTAGCGTTCACTCTCCTTTTTTAATGTTAGCTGCCATTTTTTTTTGGATACCATCATCTGCTCATAATTTATTTCTCTTTCTAACCTTCAAATTTCTAGCTTCTAATCTGACATGAGTTTGAATATCAGCAAACAGTATCTTTGGACTGGAGGGAAATGGAGCCTCAGCAAGGAACTAAAAGGAACTTCTCAGTGAATGAAGAGATGGTGACATCTATTTTCACTTGCCAGAGATCAATTTCCTTTCCCTTCTCTGAAATTTTTGTGTAACTCACCTCTGAGAATTGAATAGCTGTTACATTCAAAATTGCAGTCTACACCCCGATGCCAAGAAAATGCCGAATAGCCGATTTCGAAAGGAGGCACCTCCCATCCTGTCAGGTCTAGACATGGCAGTAATCTGTACCGGAAAATGATGTTTACAGCTTTTATGCTGGTGTTTGTTCCAGTCTCAGAGACTGGATTGAGCAGAGATGGTTTTCTTAGGAAAAAGCTGCTCTGTCTTCAAGGATTTAGGAGAAATAACCCATTTGTGATGAACTGGAGAACTGCACATGATTCTCACAGAAGCTGAGCTATTTTACATCTTTGAATAATTTTGCTGTTGTTGCTGTAATGAAATCCCTAGTAAGGGTCAGTGAATTTCGGGGAGGGCCTGGAAGTCTCTCTCCCTGTAGGTACACATGAAAATTCACACCCATGTGTTAGTCAGGATTCTCCAGGGACACAGAACCAGCAGGAAAGTATATACATAGGAGCTGGCTCATGCGACTGTGGGGTGGGCAAGTCCAAATTCTGTAGGGCAGGCCGCAAGCTGGGAACGCCGATGACAGTTTTCGATGAATTCTCCAGGAGAAGCTGGCTGGCTGAAATCAGTTCTCCCTTTAAGGCCTTTGACTGATTGGATGGACTTCTCTCATTGTTGTAGGCAAACTCCTACTCTCATCCAATCCCCAGGTTTTAATTATAATGCATGTGCTGATAGCTTCCAAATCATTTTATTGAGCATTGACATTTCCCTGAGCCTCAGATCCTTAATTTTAATGACTGCTAAACATACCAGTAGATGTTACACTCAGAGTCATCTGAACTTGTCAGTGCCCTTCAGAAGCACTGCCCTCTATTTTCCCCAACTCAGGGAATGCCACTGCCATCCCCACTAAATCTGAGCGTCATGCCTGATTTCCTTCTCTCTCACTCCCTTCACATAGCAGTCGTGTTGATTCTACCTCCTAAATGTGTTTAAAGTCTTTCCCCTTCTTCAAGCCTCAACATCTACTGTAAGCTTTATTAAATATTTAATCTGGGTCTGTCTCCTTCTATTAGCATCTCCAAATCTCCTTACATTTGGCCACCTGGAGAATTAATTTGTTTGCAAATCAGGTGTATAACTCTCCTGGTAAATTCTTTAATAGTTCTTCATCACCAGTGGAATTAAGGCTACATAGCACAGAATGTAAAACCCCTTATTATTCACCTCTTGTCTACCTCTCCAGCTCCATCTTTAGCCACACCTTACTTTCACTTAATACTCCTTGTTTCTGTTTGCTAAAGCTGCTGGAATGCAATATACCAGAAATGGGTTTGCTTTTTCCAGTGGGGATTTAATAGGTTGCAAATTTACAGTTTTAAGGCCATGGAAATGTCCAAATTAAGGATCAAGAGGAATTCTTGAGGATATAACTCCTTGAGGAAAGGCTGATGGTGTTTGGGGTTCCTCTGTCACGTGGGAAGGCACATGGTGACATCTGCTGGTCCTTCTCCTGGGTTCTGGTTCCAAAATGGCTTTCTCCCAGGGCTTCTTCTTTCTTAGCTTCTCTGAGTGCTCTCCAAAATGTCTCTGCCTTTTATCCTCTCATAGAGTGCTCCAGCAAGGGGATCGAGACTCGACTTGAATGGGTGGGGTCACCCCTCCATGGAAACAACCTAATCATAAGGCCCCACCTGCAACTGGTTTGCCCCCACAAGATTGGATTAAAAAAAACATAGGCTTTCTGGGGTACATAGTAGATACAAACCAGCACACTCTTCCAGGCTGAGCTTAGGGTGCTCTGCAGACTGATACTGTTTCTTGTTTTTTTCTGGTTTGCCATTTTCTAACATCGTTCTATATCAATGCCTCTCTTTCTGCTTCCCCTACAAAAAATTCCAGCATTTCTCTTTCTAACTTCTTTTTTGTTCTTTAAGATTCAGTACAGGTGTGTCTTCCTCCAAGGAGTTTCCCATGACCTTCTCTACTTTCCAGGGCAGTTTGCATGCCCAGTTCTGTGCTCTTGCAACACTTGATGATTCCCATGATTCCAAAGTCACATGGTGCTGTGTTATCTCCCTGTAATAGTCAAAGGTATTTTAAAGCATGACAATGGCATTTTTCCTTTCTTTGCATTCTTAATACTTAGCAAAGTGCCTTGCCCATAATAGGTGCTCAATAACATGGATCGGATTAAATAACATAAATGAAATGAATACATAAATAGGAGTGGTTTAGTCCATAGCAAAAATGGAAGAGCTTTTTGAGAAAAAAGCGTATCAATAAATTCCCAATCATAATGTAATTTATCTTGTGATCTGGAGATTAGAGAATCTTATGGCTTTCATCTTTTTTTTTTTTTTTTCCATTTCTTCTCTCTGGTAAGAGGGATGGAATGTACATTTATTTGTGATAGTGTTTGACATCTGGACTGGGTCAGGGCCCTGAAAAGAAGGACATACAGGTGGAAGTAAAGTACTTAGAAATCTAAAACTCTGGCCACAAGCTTCAGAAGTAACAACAGCAGCTTTTGCTCAAGACAAAGTAGTTTATTCTCAAGGAAAGAGGAAGGCAGGTTTCCCCGAGGATGACGCTAGCTGACCTATTTGTCCTCCGGTAGGGGAGCCCTGCCTGCTCCTGGCAGGCTCACTGCGTCAGACCATTCACCTCCCTCGGGGCATCGACGGCGTGCCCGCACAGGTGACTGACCCTCAGGTGCCAGGGCTGGGGCTCCAGCCGGACAGGCAACTCCAGCCACACGGCCGGGCACTCTGACCCCAACAGTGCATTTGGCTTTCTGAATCATTGCTGGTCGGACAGTGCGGCATCTTTTATCTCAAAAGCAACCTAACTGTGGGCTGATAGTTAACTTATGTGACGGAACTTCTGGCTCCTTCCCACCCACAGGATGACAACGTATCTGGCACTACTGAGTGTTTGAACGGCTTGCTCAAAAATGGATGGAGAAACATTTCTGACTCTACCTTCCTCCGCTGCACCTGGTTCCCACGCCTCAGTGAAGCAGTTCGGTCACTAAATGGCCCCTCCTCAGACGGGGATCATCTCCACTGCACAGATTCCGGGGTGAGACCAAGACGAAAGGGTGGGAGGGTATACAGACCTCTTCTGATAATTGAGGAGTCCATCAGTTTCAATTTTTATTAGCCAGTATTATTTATTTTTTTGATCATTTGTGAATAAGACCATGTGCTTTAAGAAAAGCATAGGAAAGAATTTGCATTTATTGATTAAAATTGTTTAGTTAAAGGGCTCTGGAAATTAACCCCATTTTGCATGTTTTACAGGCTACATTTTGTTATAAACTATATTATACATATACATGTGTATATTTCAACAATAGAGGAAGAAGGAATCTAGTTAATTGTAATTTTTGTTAATATTCATAGATTGCTTTTGAGCTTTCTTAAACTTGATGCTTAAGACAAATATCAAAATATTGCCTTGCAGACCTTAATTTATTTTTAATTAGAGGAGTTGTGGGTTTACAGAAAAATCTTGCATAAAGTACCAGATTCTCAGATACCACCCTATTATTGATGCCGTGCTTCACTGTGGTACATTTGTTACAGGTGGTGAAAGCACATTTCAATAATTGTAGTATAAACTATAGTCCATAGTTTAATAAGCTAGAGTTCACTGTATGTGGTGTGCAGTTCCACAGATTTAAAAAAAAATATTCAGTAACATATGTATAATCTTAAATTCCCCCTTTTAACCACTTTTAAATATATAATGCAGTGCTGTTAATTATATTCACAGTGTTTTGCTACCAACATGACCATCTATTACCAAAACTTTTGTATCATCCCAAATAGACACTGTACATTTTAAGCCTTAACTCCCTATTCCCTACCCTTATTTTGTCCCCTGGTAACCTATAGTCTAGATTCTGATTCTATGATTTTGCTTATTCTAATTTCGTATCAGTGAAATTGTACAATATCTGTCCTTTTGTGTCTGGCTTATTTCACTGAACATGGTGTCTTCAAGGTTCATTCATGTTGTTGCATGTGTTAAAACTTCTTTTCTTTTTGCAGTTGAATAACATTCCATTGTATGAATATACCACATTTTGCTTATCCATTTATCGGTTGATGAGCCCTTGGGTTGCTTCCGTCTTTCAGCAACTGCAAATAATGCTAATAGGAGCATCAGTGTGTAAATATCTATTTGTGTCCCTACCTTCAATTCATTCAGGTATATACCTAGTACTGGGAGCTTTGGATCATATGTTAATTCTATATTTAGCTTCCTGAGGAACCACTAAACTGTCTTCCACAGCGGCTGCACCGTTTTCCATACCCACCTGCAATGAGTGAGTATTCCTGTTTCTCCACATCATCTCTACCAGTTGTTATTTTCCCTTTTTTTAAATAGCAGCTGTTCTAGTGGGTGTGAAATGGTATCTCATTGTGGTTTTGATTTGCATTTCCCTATTGGCTAACAGTTACAAGGAAAAAAGATTGGCAGTAGTGTTGAACACAGAGAAAATTAAACAGAAGTCAAGGCGATGTAGAAATGAGAGAAAGGTGGCTCCAGTGAGAGACGATTCTCCACGGGTCCCTTGGACTTCTGCTTCCCTTGAAGGCAATGACATGATGGCTCTTGTTTTGGCTGCCATTGTATAGCAACAATCTGGCAGGTTTACTTAGAGACCATTTTAGAAGATGGGGGTTTTCCTAAGTTCAGGGTTTCCTTCCCATAATGAAACCTGGGCTTTGTCACATCACCCTGTGGGTACTGGGACTCAGGAACTAGGGGAAGTTAGCGACGATGCTCTGGCTTCTGCAACCTCGTACTCGACCAAAGTGTCGCACGTCCTCCGAGGGCATCCAGGAAATCGCCAGAGGCTAACTTTAACAAGTTAGTGTGCAAGGAGGGTAAAATCTCAGACTCTTTGCAGTTCTTGACAGTTTCTAAAATCTCATACCCTTCATAGTTCTTGACAAATGTTTAAAAGAATCTGTTTAAAGGCTATGGAGCACTACCAAGACTGAGGGAAATTCCAGGTCCAAGAACTTAGGGAGGGAGGAAACCCCGAGAAGTGATACCAGAATTGTAGCACTTTTCCTTGAGATGGTTTTTGTTCCATTTGCCTAATTTGGACATGTTGGGAAAGACAGAATAAGATTAAGTTCTCTTCAACATGGCATTATATTCAGTCTTTGAAGCTATCCTCCATGTATGCCCCAAGGTTTCTCTTCTTTGGTCTATCATTCCAGTTCTTTCTGTTGTTCTTCATGAAAAATGGTTTGAAGTTCCACCTCTAACCTTCTCTGCCCTTCCCAGAGCAAGTTCTGGTTTTCCAATAACCATGCAGACTGCAGCACTCAGAAATGAGGGCAATTCTTGTGGTCTGGTCTGATGGCAGGGAAATCACCTCCCTCACTTCAGGTATTGCACTTCTGTGAATGCAGTCTTTCCCACTGCTGACTATATGCCCCCAATTATCTAAGCTAAACAGAAAAAAAGAATTTTGGCAAAACAGGGCTTGATAACAGTATTCCAAAGCCTTCAAAATTTCACATCTCTTGACTAAGGAATTCTACTATTTTGAATTTTTCTAGTGAAATAATTGATGCTTGAATAAGTATGACATGCCTCTGGTGATATAAATAATTACAATAAATGTTGGTATAAGCATACAACAAAATATTATGCAATAATTACAATGATATTGCAAAGGACCTATCTATGTATCTATGTGTGTATCTATCCATCCATCTATCCATCCATCTACCTGCCTGCCTACCTATCTATCTATGTCCTATTGTTGCTGTAACAAATTTCCAAAAATTGATGGCTTAAAACAACACAAATTTATTATCCTACATTTCTGGAGTCCAGAAGTCCGACTGGGTCAGCAGGCTGCCTTACTTCTAGAGAAGAGCCTCTAGAGAGAGAGGAATCTGTTCCCTGCTTTATCCAGTTTCTGGAGGCTATTCTCATTCCTTTCCTTGTGGCCCCCTTTGCATCACTCCAGCCCCTTATTCCATTGTCACATCCCCACCTCTGATTCTGATCCTCCCGTCTTCCTTTTAGAAGGATCTTTGTGATTACGTTGGACCCATCTGAAAAATACATGATAATTTTGCCATACCAAGGTCCTTAATTTAATCACATCTTCAAAGTTCCTTTTAACTTAAGGTCAGATGTTCACACTTTCTGGGGTTAGCCATGAGCATCTTTTGGCAGCTGTGTCTAGCTGGCTAGCTTGCTACGCACACAAAAACATAAATGTATTTAGGAAATGCAATGATAACAAATCAATGTGATTATTCCTGCATGATATGATTGTTTTTTCCATTTTGATTTAATATACTTAGTGAAGTTTCAGCAATAAACATGAACAAATGGATAATAACTACCCAAATAATGCTGTGCCACCATTTTGAATACCAATTTAAATGTTAATCTGAATGCTACAAAGAATAATCCACATTCTCTTGCATTTCAAATTCCACTTTAATAAATTTTAGCTTCAGTCAGTGACCTGGAATTTGGGAAAGAACCCTAGACCACAGGTTAAGAGATTAGCTTTCCAACCAGAAACTTCAGCAGTTCTCTTTGCTTCAGCTCCTTTGGATAGATTTGCATGGGTACTGGGCAGATAATTCATCTTTGGCTGGTTCCACAAATGCATTGGTAAGTGCTTGTTGCCAAGCACTGTTTTTCCGGATGCTGGGGATGAAGTGATGAGCAACATATCGCTCGCTCACCCCAGGAGCACACTGTCTAGCTGAGGAGACAGGTGGAGAACAAGCATTATAACAAACTAAAGTAAGTGCTACAATAGATCCAGACATCCAGAGCTATTTTGGGCACGAAGGAGTCAGTGATAGCATCCAGGCCCCTGAGAGGAGGTCAGTGACGGAGGAGTGGAGTTAGGCTTACTTTAAACGAAAAGAGTCTCAAAGACATAAACACATTTCTGCAGCACATAACGACGACTCTCACCTAGAACCAACCGCAAATGCATTAAGAGAACCATCAAGGCCGAGTTCCCCAGGTGGCCACACATGGGTGATGGTAAATCTCTGGATGGCTGCCTCTTCAAGGCTGGGGCTTGTCCAAGGCCCTTCTTCTCCCAGACCTCTCCAAAACGACTCCTGCCGTGCCCCGCGAGTGGGACACACTCAGTCCCCAGCTGTCAGGCTGCAAGAGGTCACAGAAAGGCTCAGCCTCATGCCTGTTAAGCTGTGCCCCACGTGCACCTGGCTCTCTGAGGTGCTGTTCAGCAGGCACCCTCACACCGCCCTCACCGCTGCACTCAGCGCCTCTCTGTCCCCAGGGGCAGCTCTCCACCTGCTGAGAATGTGAGCCCTTCCCTCGTGCAGGTGTGGCCGGCCATGCTGAAGGACACGAGCCAGGCAGGCTAACTCTTTGAATACATGTCATGGGTCCATCTAAGATTCAGAAAAAATGCATGCTACCCTCTTGTGTCTGCTGAGCAGCGGAGAAGTTATGACCAGGAGCCAGATTGCCTGGGCTCAAATCCTGGCTTGGGCAAGTTACTTAATCTCTTTATGCTTTAGTCCAAGTATAAAATTGCCATAAGATTGCTATGATGATTAAGTTATGCAGTGCATATGATGTGATTAGCAGAATGTTTGGAAAAGGGCAAAACCCCAATACATGCAAGCTGTTAGCAGTATTAACCTTCTAGCAGTCGATCATCAATTCATTTAATTATAGCTGATTACAGGGTCCTTACTAGAGGCAAGAGATAGTGATTGGCACCTTGTGAGAAAGAAAAGCTTTTCAGGATGAAAGTCTAAGTTTCCTTTGAACACATAGTTTCATAGGAAAATAAGACACACACCCTCAAAACAATGAAAAAATAAAGTTAAGGCATTTTACAAAGAGAAATTGAATCAGACAGGCAAAGTGACTTTCCCATGTCTAAAGACACTTCCAATTATTATCATCTCTTTCATTCTGGGATTGAACTCAAAGAGGAATATTTCAGAAGACAGAGGCTACGGGGTTTCAGAGAAGGGGGAGACCAATGTAGTGCAGTATGGGGGTGCTGTTGGGATGTCCAGGAAGAAGCAGTGAAGGCAAAAAGTTCAAGGGCTCTGATTTGGTCCTGATATCCTCCAATTTAACATTCATTCTGTGAATGTGTGCTTTGTGAAGTGTGTTGTTTTAGGCATCCCATATAAAAAAATAAGCATATTAGAAACAAATATATTCATATGATTATATCTGGAGGTAGAGGAAGAGAAATTTATTATGTGATTTGCATTTCCTTTGTTGTTGCTCCTGCCAATGTGTGTGTGTGTGTGTGCAAGCATGTCCCTGCATGTGTACATATGCGTGCGTGCGTGTGTGTGTGCCCACGTGTGTGCACGTGAGTATGCATGCATTTCCTTCCGGAAAGTTGGAAAGTTTACGGTATGTTCTTAGGCTTAATTGCTGTTACATTTATTATTATAAATAATATGCTTAAGCCTGTATTTCTTGAGGAATTACTTTTACCAGTCTGTTGAATCTTCCTCTGAAAAAAACGAGGAAGTCAATGTAATTAAGGACATTAGTCTCTTAATTTCTATTAATTCTATTGCTTTTACATTATTAGGATTTACAAAGTTTGTTTCTTTTTCTAGTACCATAATTCCCATACTATTTGTATCTTTAATTCTCTATTTAAATAAAGCAATTGCAATTTATCAGTTATTCTTATAATGATGCCTTTAAAAAAAAGTTAACTCTCTCATTTGTTTCATCTTTGAAGTACAGGGTCTTCACCAGAATATTTCTTGGCTTTGTTGTCTGAACAAATTTTGTGGCAATGTAATGGGTGCTTTTGAACTTCACAAGTAGTGTCTTCTTTATTTTAGGAAAGGTGTTTTTTAAATTATAAATTTGAATATATTTAGTTTCACTTATTCTATTCTTTATTTTAAGGAAACCAATCATGTGAAAGTTAGATGTATTTTTCATATAGATGTCTTTTTACCCTAGAACGCTTTTGATCTCTTTAATTTTTCATCCAGTTTGCATGATTTTTCTCAAGCTTATGCTCTCCCATAACGTTAGGTTTTTCTCAGTAATGAATTAATGTAAAAAGCCTAGGAATATCTCTTTCCACATTAACAGATGAAAGGGGAGATCACAT
>PVKY010005284.1:0-17699 GCA_004027775.1 Bradypus variegatus
GAAATCCCTAAAGAAGCAGGATGCACTCTGAAGGCCTGGACCAGTCTGTAAACAATGTCAGGTTTCTGCTCCCTCTCTTAGCACTCAGATGGCGCGCATTTGCTGTACTTAACTCCTTGTCCGTCCTCTGAAATGGCCTGGAATCTGTGAGAGCTTCTCCTCCCCTGGAAAGGTTACTATGTGGGCTAAATAATGGTCCCCCAAAGATGTCCACATTCTAACCTCTGGAAGCTGTGAATGTTACTTTATATGGCAGAAGGGATTAAATTAAGAATCTTGAGCTGCAGAGATTATTCTGGATTATCCAGGTGGGCCTGATGCAATTGCAAGGGTCCTTATAAATGGCAGCAGGATTGGGAAGTAGGAGATGTGATGATGGAAGCAAGAGGTTGGAGTGATGCAAGGAAGGGGCCATGAGCCAAGGAATGCAGGTGGCCTCTAGAAGCTGGAAAGGAAACAGTTTCTCCCTGCCGAGCCTCCAGAAGCAATGATCCCTACTGACACTCTGACTTTAGCCCAGTAATTTTAGAATTGTCTGACCTCTAGCACTGATACATTTGTGTGATTTTAAGATACTAAGTTTGTGGTAATTTGATATAGCAGCAATAGGAAACTAAGACAGTTATCTTGGTGCCCTTTCTGTCAGTGCCCAGTGGCTCTCTCTACCTGTCTGTCAGGAAGTACCTGAGTGGGTGGGAACATGTAGGTTGATGAAGCCCGTGTGGACAAGGGTCCTTGTTAACCCTCCGCAGGGGTGTCAGCTCTCAGCTTGGCCCATCTTGCCTCAGTGTGACCTAAGAAAGACAGAAAGGTACCTCCTTTCACAATTGTGGGTGGGGTAGCTGGGAGCCCTGGGTAAGCCAAGGGGAGTGACACAGGGTTCTCTCTTTCCAGGAGCCTGGGCTGCACTGTGGTGGAGATGCTGACAGAGAAACCACCTTGGGCCGAATATGAAGCCATGGCTGCCATTTTCAAGATTGCTACCCAGCCCACCAATCCTCAGCTGCCCTCCCATATCTCTGAACATGGTCGGGACTTCCTAAGGCGCATTTTTGTGGAGGCCCGCCAGAGACCGTCAGCTGAGGAGCTGCTCACACACCACTTTGCACAGCTCGTGTACTGAGCTCTCAAGGCCACGCTGCTGCCAGCTGCCCCCTGCTGCAGAGGCAGGGGGCTGCTGGGGGCTCAGCAAAGTTGCTGCTTCTCCCAGGCAAGGCTGTGGATCCTAGAGCTGCAGTCCAGCCAGTGTTTGTGCCCTTTCTGCCACTGGGGCTCAGAGCCGGGGTGGGGGCACTGCAGCCTTAAGGACTGGGAGCCCCCAGCCTGCCATAGCAGAGGGTGGCAGTGTCCTAGGCTCAGTGTGGAGGGGAAGTGACCATGGGCTCCCTCCTTGGGGTTGTGTCTTGACACTGCAATCAGCACCAAAGCCCAGTGGGTCTAGGGGCCCAGAATTGGTGCAGGGTATGAACAGTGTTATTTTCTCAGAGTGTTATTTTGTTTTGCCTCCCAAACATGGGTGGTCTGGAGACCAGCATGGCATCTCGGGTGGGATGAGCCCACTCAAGCCTGAGGTAAAGCCCAGCATTCCCCCATCCAATCAGGGACAGAGGCCGGGCTGCCCTCTCCCTTACAGCCCCCAGGCCAGCTTTACCAGTCCTTGTCCTTTACCAAAGATGAATGAAGCAAATGTTATGCTGCCTTATTCAGGGAAGGAGGAGCCTGTCCTCCCTGCCCTTGTGACCCTGCTCCCCCTCCCACCCCGGGAACAGGCCTGAGATTTGGAATTGCCCCCTCTGAGCAGGGAGACCTAGTTTTATCAATGCAATTCTCTCTGTTTTACAAGGTGGAGTCACTCTTATGCTGTACCAGTTTCTCAAGTGGAGACTTTATGTGCCCTCTGGGCTCTGAGTACTCCTGTTATGGTCTTGGGCCTTAGGCTGGATTGTAAAGAACTGAAGGTAATGGCCTTATGCTCCTGGCCTGGCATCTGTTCCCCCATTGGAGCAGAAAGGAAGATGGGTGACACGATAAGGGCATCTTAGCCAGGGCTGCCCTGAATCCTGAATGGGCAATTTGGATAGTTGAGGGTATCGTGTCAGGCTGGGCCAGAGCCCTCTCCATCTGGTAACAGGGAAGGCCTGTGTGCTATAAAGCAACTGTGTCCCCAGACTGCAGCTCTGTTCTTCCTTGGCCGGCCTTTCCCATCCTCTTGAGGTCTCAGCCTCTTCCCCTTCTTGCCCCTTCTCTGGGGGAGGGGTAGCAACAGGGGTTCAGGATACAGTGTCTCCAAGCAGCTTAGAGTTGGCCATATTTACCTCAGCCTGGGTGCTGGTCCTTTCTTCCGGCCCCTCCCCTCCAAAATGTGCCTATTGCTAAAGCTCCTCCCTCTCAACACCGTTTCCTTAGGAGTTGTCATTAAAAAGGAAAAAAAAAAAGCCTGTGCCCAGGGATGGGCATCTCCAGGGAGCTGGGGATTGGCGCCAGGCAGCTCATTGCCAGCCATGCCCACATCCCGTGGGCACCAGAACAAGCCAAAGCCTTCGTTGTATGTTGACAATGCACTTTTATGAATGTAGTTTCTATCGCTGTTTTTAGCCTTTTCACATCATGTAATGTGAGGCCTTGTACTTGTTAATTTATATCTCAGATCATATTTGATGGTTTTATATATATCAATTCTAGACTGTTACAGGTGATAAGATGCCTCAAGAGAGAGAAGAGAAAATGAAAGCAGCAGGTTTTGCAGAAATGAGTGCTGCATGGGCCAATTGGGCCTCGGCCCCTGTTTCCACCCTCCTTTCCCCCAGGGGCCTGTCAGGCACCCCCAGCACTGCCCTCTGCAGACAGTGTGGACATGCTCCTGCCTCCGCCACCCCCTTGCTCAGGGTGGGGACTGGCCCCTCTTGACCAAGGCTGCTGTGTGGCAGCTCGGCCTCCCTACAACCTCTTCCTGATGGCTATAGCACCCCCACCCCTGTACCTGTTTCCCAGAGGAAACAGAGCATGGTGCCAGCGCTGACAAGATGAGACAACTCTGTGTCCCAGGTTCAGGCTCTCACAGATCCCCACCCCCCTGGGGTCTTACCTCACAGGGAATGTGTTTTAAAAACAAATATGTAAACAAGCCAACAAAAACTGCACTCCAAAAAAACCTGTTTTTTTGTGTGTGTGTGCCAAAAACTGTGGACATGCTAGCTCAGCATCCTCAGGACCAAGCTATTGCTTAATTTTAATTTATTGTTTTTTTATTAAATAATCCAGATGAAAAGTTGTGGGGCCCTAGGATGGCCTGGACCCAAAGGTTCTGAAGGGTAGTTTCCTACCAGCCCCCAGGCTTGCTGTGGGAAGGAGCCATGCTGCCATTTTCTCATCATTCCGTGGAGTGTGTCTGCCTTGGCCAACCCAGCATAGAGCAGCTGGGGCTGGGACAGTCCCCACTCTGCCATCCCCCTGGCCCTCCTGCCCACCCCCCTGCTCTGTCTATGTCTGAATTGTGGATTGTGCAGAAGAACCTGCAGCCATAGTTATTTGACTATACCTTGACCGAGGGCTTGCAGTGCAAAGCCAGGCCAGTGTCATGCATTACTTACAATAAAAGGGATCATTTATACTAGAGGGGTCCTGTGACAGTTCTTTTGGGTGGGGTGGGGTGGAGGTATCTGCCTGGGAGGGACTGGGTATGGTGCCTGGCAACAAGCTTGAGAGGCCCTCAAGCAGAGAACTGGAAATAACTCAAGAGGATGGGTTCTGGGATGACTTGGTTGGGTGCAACTGTTAGCTCAGAAGGTGGCCTCCCCACCTTCCCCATAAGAGTTCCAATGAAGTGGTTCCATCAGGCCTGGTTTGCTGAGATGGCACTGTCGGCCTTCCTGACCAACTTCACAAGGGCCTGGTTCCCAGGAGCTTCATGGATCCAGTAGTCTACCCAGTCCAGGGCCACTGCTCATGTTTCTCCTGACCCATCTGCCACTGATGCTTAACTTTGAGCAGGATGAGAGGCTGTCCTTGTCTCTCTCCAAGAACTGGTACAGGAAGCTGGACCTGCCTTGGGTGAGGCTCTCAGTAGCTCTCACACGCCGAGAACCCAAGCTCAGGTGCTGGCTCAGCTCACTGAGGTTCACTCAGCTTCTTAAGGAGCAGTGCCTACCACAGTACTGCACTGTCCTATCTGCCAGCAGAACTTGAGGCACAATTTCCTACCCCGTTCCATGGGTTTGAGGCCATCTAGGGACTTAGGGAGTTGTACAGGACTCCTCCAGTAGTCTGTCTTCTTGATCCCCCAACTCATCTCTCCCACAGGCAGTTTGGGACTATCAGGACAGCTGGATCTGAGGCAGGACAGCCCAGACTTCCTGCCTGTGTCCCGCAGTAGGGGGTATGAGGGTGGGGTTTTGCTCTCCAACCTTGTTTTGTTTGCACTGCTATAAACTTGGCCCTCAGTGCCTGGACTTTCAGGGGAGAGGACAAGCTGCTCCACTCCCCAGAGCCTGAAAAAGCAGGGGGAAGATGACAGCAACAAGGAGACAGGGCATGGGGACTGGGGAAGGACAAAAGTGAGGCAAGTCCCCAAACCTTCAGCAGCACTTGCTGGATCTGCTGGTTCCCACCATTCCTTGCTGATTTCCGGGCAAAGGGCTAGGAAGACAGGGAATTGGAAAGCTGGGCCTTCTGTGACCCTCTAGGGGGAAGGGGGCTCAGACAAAGACTCAGAAGGGCAACTTGCACCCCAACATACTAAGGTGTAGCAAGCCAGGCCCTATCATCATTGATCAAGCCTCGTGCTCTCAGGCCATCCTGTGCTTCCTCTTCAGAATGGGGGTGTTCATGTGTGCGAGTTGGTGGGTCTGAAATCTTTTAACCAACCCAAAGCTGAGGGACAAAGTAGAGTTTCAGTTACAAAACCACTCTGGGTTTGCCAGCATGGAGACCTGGCTGGGAAAAGCACCCCCTTTTCTCAAGCTGGCTAGTATTTCCCTGACACCCATCAAGGCCAGGCGTGCTCTGAGCTGACCTCATCCCCTTCCCCCTCCCCATGGTGAGTTCACATCCGTCCTACCACAAAGCCCCGCATCAGGCCATATAATACAGAGTCGGGATCGGGATCTGTTTAAACATGTTTAAAACGGGGTTGACCACAACAGTCAGAATCGGCAGAAACGAGGGTGGAGAGGAGGGGAGCATGGCCACCACTGGCCCTGCTACCAGTCTCTGTGGCTCTCAGCCTGGCCAGTACTTAAGCTTCTGCTTCTTCACGCTGATGGTGCGAGGTGGTCCTGAGCCCCACTGGGGTGGACCCAGCCTTCCCGGGGGCAGGGTGGCTCCACTTCCCCATCCCCCACACTGGAGGGGCCACGGTGGGCCTGCGGTGAGGCCCAGCAGGGGGCACTCGCCCTCTCCTTCCTCCCGCCTCCATGGCTCAGGACCAGGCTAAGGGCAGAGGTAGATGGGGAGGCATGCAGGCCGCACAGGGCCCTGGGTGGCAGTGAGGGAGCTTGGGACCCTGAAGGGGGCATGCTGACTCCTTGCTGGAGAAAAGGCACCTAGATAGGGAAGCTGGGCTTGGGAGGGGGGCTCCCAGGTGGCCAAGAGGTGGGCTGCGGTGGGTTGAAAGCAGGAAGCAGGTGGCAAGCAAATTCCAATCCTAGCTCCCAAGCCCCTACCCACCAAGGGAGACTGAAGAAAGCCTGGAGCAGAGCCCTGCCCCTGTGAACCTCTGCCTGAGCAAGGCAGCCTCTTCCCCTTCCATCCTGCCCCCTCCCCCGGGCCCAGGCCTAATCTCACTCCCACCCTTCCCATTGCTCTGCTCCAGGCCTCTAGGGAAGGTGTGGAAGGTCACCGGGACCTCAGGCTGTCTTGGTGCCGGGGTCCACTTCCTTGTGGGCCCAGAGCTCCTTGTGCTGCTTCCGGCCGAACCCCTCATCATAGTTGCCTTTGCTCTTAAACAGCTGCTGAAAGTGGGGTTTGCAGTAAAATTCCCCATGCAGTGCCGCATAGGTGCCCAGGCTGCAGAAGCAGAACAGCTAGTGGTCAGGTCAGGTGAGGGCCAGAAGGAGAGGGTCGGGGCAGGCAGGGCAAGGGCGCACCTGAGCTTGGTATGACAGTGCTTGCAGCAGAAGCAAGAGTTGTGGAAAATGAGCTTGTCTGCCACTAGTCGCTCCATGGGGTACACAGTTTTCTGACAGGCAGCACAGGTCTCCTTCACCTGGGCACGAAGGCTGAAGGACTGTGGAGAGGAGAGACTCTGCCAGCGCCCATCCCTTCCTCTCCCCACACATCCCACCCGCAGGGCCCTCCCTACCTTGGAGCGCTGAACAGTGCTGCTCCCACCGCTGCTTTTGGCTTCCTGGGGGAGAGGGGCAGTCAGTACAGGGTCAGCTGTGGGACTTCCCAGCCCATCAGTCACCAGCCCAGACCTGAGTAGCACTCAAGAGGGGGCAAAGGGTAGCAGGCAAACCCACAGGTCCCCACCTCTTCATTCCCAGGCCATCCCAACCTGCTGATCACCTACATGAGACGGGGTGGCCTGGGCGGCTCCTGCAGCCTGGAACATGGTGATGGAGGCCCGGGTTGGAGACGCGGCACCCGCTGGGTTCTGCAAGGGGAAGTCGGTTGGGAGGGCCCCACAGCCCTTTCACAGCCTGCAGAGTGGGGGTGGGCGGTGTTTACAGGCAGGGGGTTGGGGGGCTGTGGTTGGGACTTTCCCTAAGTCATTTCCTGTTGCTCTAGGTCTTGCCACTTCCGCCCCTCATCCACCACCTCCTTCGCCCGCCGCCCCCCACGCTGCGCCCCAAGGGGCAGGGGTCCGTGAGTGGAACCATGTGTTGCGGGGGAAAAACAAAGTAGGCGGGGAGTGCGGAAAGCAACTGGGGGAGGGGTGGGATCCTCACCGCGCAGCCGCCCTGCGCGCCGTGGAGCGGGGAACCCCAGCTGGGGTGAGGGGAGGTCAGAGGCGGGCGGGGCCGGGCGGGGCCGGGCGGGGCCGCCGCGAAGATCCGCAGCCCCGCCCGACCCCTCCCGCGGCTGCCGAGGCAACGCGGCCGCGGGCCCTGCCGGCTCGGCCAGCCCCTGGACAGCGCTCGCTGGACGGGCCGCTCGCCGCCGTCCACCCCGCACCCTGGCCGAGCCGCTGCCAGCGCGCCCCGCTTCTCGGGCCCCAGGCCCAGCAGAGCGGGATCTGGCCTCGCCCCCGCCGGGAGGCCCGTCTTGAAAGGCGGGCGCGGGCGCCGGGGTCCGGGGGGAAAGCAGCGGGCGGAGAAGCCCCCCACCTCGGCGCCCCGGGTCGTGAATCGGCTGCGGGACCCTCCCCCTGGCCCCATCCGCGGGTCTCACCGGGCTCCGGCCTGGGCCGCGGGGCGGGGTTCGGTCTCTGGGGTGGGGGGGGCGCCTCAGGTGCTAGGCGGGCGCCGGCGCCAACTGCCGCCACTGCCAGTGGTCCCCGAGCGGCCGTCGCCGCCGCCGCCTTATCGCGGCCCCGCCCCCGCCGGCCCCCGCCCCGCGCCCGCCCATTGGCTCCGCCGCGCCCGGAGCCGCCTCCGGGGCCAGGGCGCCGCCGCCGACTCCCCTCCGCGCTTTGTCTTTCCCTCGTTCGTCGCCCCCCGCCTTTATCTGTCCCCCACCCCGACCCCGCTCTCCCCGCGCCTGGCACCACCCTTCGGGCCCCGCGCTCGCCGGCCTGCAGTAACCGTGCGCTCCGGCTCCCGGCTCTCGACGGCGCCCGGTCCCCCGCGACCCCGCGTGAGGGAAGGGGCGGCGGCAGGCACAGGAGCTGGAGGGCCCGGCACAGCGTACCCCGCGAGCTGAGGGCAAATTCAGGTTGAAGACGGCTGGGTCGCGGGAACAAATGGCGCCCCCGACGCGGCCGCTTCGGCGTTGGGGGATGACCCGGCTGTGCCTGGGCCTTTCGCTGCCTCAGTTCCCAGAGGTCCCCGCCCCCGGCCGGCGCGGGTGGGCCCTGCACTCTGTCAGCCCCCAGAGTTCTCCTACCCCCTCAGGAGTCCTCCCGCCACCAGGGCCGCGCCCGCAACACCTGGCGAGGTATATGGCAGCGGGAGTACGCAGGGGCGCCGGGTCCCGCCGCGAGACTGCGAGGCCGGCCTGCCCAGGGGTGCGGTGAGACGCCACCACCCCCCTCAGCGCCTTCTCCCGTGTCCCTGTAGACAAGGGAGCCGGGGGGCGCTGCCCTTGGTTTCCCAGAGCACCCACCCTCCCCAGGCGTGACGTCTGAAAGCATTTCTGGGTGGATTTTGTGGGGTTCGTCGACCTGTGCCCCTGCGGGCACAGTTACCCCAGAAGTCCAGGGAAACCCCTTAAGGGAGGGAAGATACTTCCATCCTCAAAAGGAGCAAACCCTGGAGCACCCAAACTTCATTTAACACCAGGGGAGTTGTGATGTGATTTGTTGTGGGCGGAGAACAATGCTAGTGCACGGGCAGCAGCGCTGGCCTTGGAAGCCAGAACTCCAGACCCGGCTCTTGTCTCCCTGCTCCTTTGGCCCTGCCCATGGCTGACCCCACGACCACCCGGCTCCAGCACCCTGCACAAGTGATGGCGACATGGCTCCTTCCTGGCCACCCCCTGGAAGGAACTTGGCGGGGAGACCAGGGCCCGTCACCCGGGGACTGCTTGGGTTTGCCTGAAATCAGGCTGGAAGCGGTTTCATGAAGCATAGCCCTAAACATAGCTTGTTCCCACACTGCGGCATGAATAGACCCGGTGGCTCCAGAGCCCACACACTTGTCAGGGAAAAGAAAAGAAGGGCTCTGTGCCAGGCAGGGGAGTGGGTGAGGCAGCAGCCCCAGCCCCAGCTGCCCCGTGGCTCACTCTGCACCCCAGCAGACACTTCACTTCTCACTTTCTAGAGGAAGACACCTTTTGCAATGAGCTGTAGGCCTTAGGACTCCTGGGGTGGGGAATGTGAGAACCTTTAAGCTGTATGTACATGCATTTCCACACCTGCAATCAGATTCTCTAAAGGGGCAGTTGTGATGCAAGAAAGGTAAAGCCCTCGGGCACCAAAAGCAGGGCTGGCTGAGCTGGGGACTGGGACTGTTCCTGATCAAGCCCCGGGGCCCCCTCACCAGCCCAGCCCCACTCTGTGGGTTGAACAGCAGGTAGCTAGGAAGCTTCCAGACAATTAATACTGGGCCTTGAGGGTGAGCTGACAGCCAGGCAGCACAAGAGGAAAAAAAATGGGGCTGAGAGGATACTGTGTTAAGAAACGGGAACTTGAGGTTTAAAGAAAAAGCGAACTGGGCAGAGGGAAGGAGGGGAGTTGGAAATAAATGTGACCCGGTCTTCACACTCACTCTGACATTTCAGGGCCCCGCCTAACTCCTGGCCCATGGCTGGTGTTCTGTCCACATTGGCCTTGTAATTGCCCAAAGCAAACTGCTTTTAGTTTTGCTTTTTTAAACTGGTAAAATTTCTGAGGAAAGAGGCTTTTGTGGAGAGTGAGGGCATTTGAGAGTTCAAAGCAGCTTCAAGAAAAGAGTGACATTTCCTTAATACACTTTAAGTGCCGAGTTAGAGAGGAGGGCCCCTCACTCCCGAGGGACTGGCAGGGGAGAGTGCCGGGCAGAGAAGACGAGTCAGAACCCACGTCCATACTGGGGCTCCCTGGCCACGGGCCAGGATGAAGGGGCGGGCAGCAGCCTGGTGCTTAGGTTTCTGGCTCTAAGCATCAGTACCAGTGGTAATGAGACACCTCAGGTGACAAAGCAAAGCTCCCCGCCGCCTTTCAGGCTCAGGGTGAGCATCTTCTCCTTGGCCCCCAGTGGCCTGGAAGTTGCCATGCAGAGTGGCTGGTCTCTGGCACCTACACCTTCCCAGCTCCAAAGTGTTTGGTGGCTACAGGCTAAAATTAAGTCTAAACATTTAAAAATAGTTAAGAGACAAAATCTACTATGGGTTTTTTAAAAATTGGCATGTTGTGAGGCTGTCTAAGCACCTCTGGGGGACCACTGTGAGAGGGCAGTACCCGGTTGAGTGCACTGGGGTGGGAGGTGGGGGCGGCCTTGTGAGCCAGCCCTGGGAGCAGGGCAGGCTGAGGCAGATGCAGACCAACACGCAATCCCCCTCTCGTACGGATTCACTGAAGGTTTTAATTTGTTCTGGCAACGAAACTAACAGCCCTCAGGCTCGGCAAGACATTGTTGGCCTTTGGAGAAAGCACCAAGGCAGCTGGTGGGAGGCATTAAGACGGATTCTCGGTGGGAAAGGAATGAGCTACACAGACGAATTATGGGAAGGTCTTAGGTGTTAGAGCCCAAGAGATAACAGGAGTAAGGATGGACTGCCCCAGCCTTAACCTGGTGTTTAAACAGAAAAACGCCCTTCCTTAAAATTATTAGGGGAAAGGGGGCTTAATGGACCTGTAGGATCTGAAAGCAAAGGAGAAAAACTAGGCTGATGGGAGAACAAGAGCTGGGAAAAGAAGGCCACGCAGTTCCCTGGGTCGATGAGACTTCGGCCCACAGGGCCAGAGCAGCATCTCTTCCTTCTGAAGAGGTCGCCTGAGTTTGCAGGACTGGGACTGTCAGCTTTCTGGGCACCTCCCAATCTCTGGTTGTTGGAATTGCCTTGTGTCTCAAAAGTCTTGGAGCATCAAGAAAATCTCTCTAGGAAATTCTTTCCCAGACAGAAAGCAGCCAACACTTCCTCCTGGAAGAAAGGTCCTTTCTACCCAACCTGCTCCAGGAGGGTGGGACAGTGGCCAGCCCACAGGAAAGGCCCTCGCAGGCTCACATGTCCTGGCTGGAGGATGTGCACAGTCTGCAGAGGCTCAGAACTCCCAGTCGTCCACCTCCAGCTCTTCCAGGTTTGTTACCAGGCCAAAAATGCCACTGTGATCCTGAGACTGGCTGCCTTCGAAATTGGTGATGGGAGTAACAGGACGAAGTAGTTCAGGTAAAGCCTCGGAGGCACGGCGCTTGATCTGGGGGAGGAGAGCGTTGGGTGACTGACCCTGTTGTTCTGGGCTCCAGGAACCCGTGGGACAGGGACCCTCACCCTGTGACAGATAGGCTCTTGGAGACAAGAGTTGCTGAGAGGAAGGAGCAGTGCCTTCAAGGAGCTTCAGAAACATGGGAATTTCTCCCATTCCAAGGAGGGGAGGGGAGGGGAGGGAGAACACCTAAAGGCCCCACCCACAACAGGACTGTGGGGAGTCCAACCACAGGCCAGGAAAAACAGGAAGCTGAGGAAAAGTGCACTGTACCTGCTTGAAGAAAGAATGGTTCAAGAGAGTGCTGGCACTTGGCCTGTAGAGAAAGAAGAGAAACCAGGATCACCCCCCTCACCCTAGAATTCCAAAATCTTGCAGCTTAACCCATATCCTCAGGCACCACTCTAGTCCCCTCTGCTCACCAAGAAACAAGAGCCAGAGCTCCCCAGTCTGCTTCTTAGCAAACCCATATGCTGATCCCCCTTGCTGTGGGGTCTCTGATCCCGAGAAACCAGTCCTTTGCAGAACAGGCACTTCCTCTCAAACCCTGGCTTTAACTCCAGAGCTCCCTCCCAAAAGCAGTCCTCCCACTCCTCAAGCCCATCCCAACACAACACAATACCTTATGTCTGGGCTGCGCTGAAGGCACTGCTCTACAAAGTGGTGGAAGTGGGGGGAAAAGGTGCGGTGGTACGGGTGGGAAGGTGAGTCACCATTGGAGGTCCTGGGGGTGCTGGTGGCCAGACTCTCGCTCAGGCCAGAGTTGACCCCTGAGTGTGACGTGCTCATGGTCAGCTCCTCAGCAGGGATGGTGCTAGTGTCCAACAGGCAGGGCACTGTGCCATTCAGTTTTTCCAGAAGCATCTGGGGAGGACAGAGCCAGAACCTGGGATAGAGGTTGGCCTCTGGAAGACCTAAAGAGCTTCTTCACAAATATATTTTCCCCAATGTACAAATACGATCTCTTCAGAGTACAGAAAAGACAGACATGGACTAAGTCTAACTTTTCCAAAGGCCACTGGCATGGCAGCTACACCCTAAGCCAAATTGAGGAGGAGGAAGAGAGGACATTGCAAAAAAGTATGCCCCTTCCCCATGGCTCACAGTTTCTTTTTCTACTTATATAAGGCATGAAATCCCTATAGAGTCCTCACCCCAGGATAGAGGCAGCAGCCAAGTCACTTTCTCTGATGTCCAGCCCCAGTTCACCAGGCCTAGGTAGGTCCAATGGGGGATATAATGCAGCACCTGTGGCACCATCCTGGGTTGTCACTGCAGCAGGCTGCACAGGAGTCATGCACCCAGGAGCAGGCCAAGCTTGGGTGCTGTTCCCAATCCCTTAAACTCAACATATATGCAGTCATCCTCACCTTTGATACTGCCTGTCCTCGGGGATGCCCCCATGATCCTCACAAGCTGTCTAAGCCCAAAACCTGGAAACCTCGCTAGAGTTGCATTATCTAATATGGTAGCCACTAGCCGCATGTGGCTATTAATATTTAAATAAGGTTTAAAATTCATTTCCTCAGTCTCATTGGCCACATTTCAAGTAGTAAATAGCCAAGGTGGCTAGTGGCCACCATATTGGTCAGTGCAGATAGAGAACATTCCCATCATCTTAGAAAGTTCTATAGGACTGCATTGCATCTAGATGTCTACCTCTTGTTTACCCTAAGTAGCCTTTTAATTCCCTTTCCTCAGCATCTTCCTGTTACCACTTTTACTTTATTTAAGATTTTTTACATTCCTTACCTAGATTTCTGCACCCTCCTGTTCTCCCAGATCCAATCCTTGCGGCTGGAATGTTCTTCCTAAAATATGTATCTGATGGTATCACTCCCATATTTAAAATTCTTAGCAATTCTCCACATGCTTTGGAACAGAAACCAAACCCTCTAGCATGACATTCCAAACCCTTCATGACTGACTCTTGACTCCTCCAGCCACATCTTCCACCAGCCAATGAAAACTACTTGCTATCTCCCAGATCCTGATTTTTCTTGATGCTGGGTCTTTGCACATGTTCCTCCCTCTGCCCGAGTCTCCTTCTAAGACCCCGTTCTTCACACAGTTAATTCCTGTTTGTTTTTCAAAATTTAAACATTATCTCCTCCCAGGAGCCTCCCTTATTTTCTTCCCTCCCTGGGTGCCCTTAGACTAGCCTCTAGGTGCTGCCCCCCTCCCCACAGGGCAAGCAGACTGTGGGTTCAGGGAGAGGCTCACTGAGAGCCGGAACCCCCACCCCCACCCCCAGTTCTAGACCATGGTCCAGGTGAATGGGGCCCAGGTAATCCTTGTCCAAATGACCCCAAGTTCATTTCCTGGACTTGAGGAGGCCAGGGGTGGACTGGGTCACTGGCTGTGTGCCTCTAGGCCTAGGGCATGGCCAGTCATTTGTAGGGAGCATGAACAGAAGCGGAACTTGCAGGCTGGAGGTTCTAAAGATATTGGTTGGAATGTGGTGGCTCAGAACTCTGAGAAGTTGCAATTCTAAATTAGAAACTGGCCTTCCAGTCACATTTATCAAGTTAAGATAGGGCATATTTTATAAATTTATAAAACTCTGTCAGTAAATAGAAAGGTATGGTGTGTGGGTCTCTGTCTGCATACCACTCCAGGCCCTGCAACTGTGCACAGTGGGCCTGCTCCTGGTGTGTTAGATGCCACCCCCCTCCTCGGGGCTCCAGTACTGCAGCATTTATCATATAGAGAAGTAAGCAGTTACAAAACTATCTCCCCCACAGGGTAGAGCTTCTTAAAGGGAAGGATTGTGTCCTTCAACTTAGTGTCTGCAGCCCAGGGCCTGAGTGTGGTAGGTACTCGACAGACATTTGTGGCAGGTGGCAGGCGGACAGGTAGGCAGGGAACCAGTGGGCGGCAGGCTCCCTCACCTGGGTGGCAGGCATATCCTTGAAGGGGACATGGCCATTGGCCAGTTCACAGGCTGTGATTCCTACACTGTAGATGTCAGACTTGGCATCATAGCCCTGAAGATTCTGTCAGGAGAAAAGAGCCACAGATAACTCCGTTTGTATCCTCGGTCTTTGTTCTTAGAAAAAGAAGGGGGTGGAGCGAAGACAGGAGAGAAAAAGAATGCCTGCCCTCAAATCAAGAGCAGCTGCTAAAAATTTTCCTTCCCCATACTACTGAAGATGAACTGCTATTTTAAAAAGAGCAATTGTTTGGTGATGTTATGTAAGAAGCAGGAAGAAGTGCTGGGGCTCCTTGCTCCTGCTTAGTGTAGGGATCTAGAGAGCACTGAATGTTTCCAGAACACTCACTCTTCCCATAAGATGGGAAGGATCGCTGAAGGGAGTTCAAATAGCATCAGACACAGTTTGGAACCCCACAGTGAGGGAAACTAAATCCTCCTACAACCGACAGATAATGCCCATGCTGAGCAGGCTCCCAGGCGTACCTGGGCAACAGGAAACCCCCAATTCACCCTCCCCCCAACCCCCCACCCAGTCTGGAGACCACTCAGAATTGGGGAACACCCATCCCAAGCAATTCTTCCTTGGTGGGAGAGGGGGGCTCCTTAGGACCCATACGCAGACCTGCTGGAGGACCTCTGGGCTGAGCCAGGGCAGAACCTTGATGCTGTACTTGGGGAAATCATGGACGACACGCTGCCGCTGCCCATGGCTGATCATGCTGAGGTTGCTGCGTAACCCAGACAGGTAGACCTTCCCATCCACGGAGATCAGAATGTGGCTGGCTTTAACACTCCTGGGGAAGGGGGAGGACGTGTCAACCGGCAGCAGGAACCCCTCCCACTACAGGCCTCTGGTCTTCACGCCCCAGATGCAGCCAGCTCTCTCCAGCTGTGTGTGTGTGTGTTAATATGTATATACAAATATATACACAAAGATATTTTTTATGAAAATCTTCAAACACACATACAAAAGGAGACCACTGTATGATCCTATTTACCTATCAACATCAACAAACTTAACAGACTTAACAATCTACTTACATCTTGTTACATTCTCTTACACTCATAGTCCATCTCTTCCTCCTACCTCCTACGAATGCTTTTAATCTGTACTTCTTATCTGTAGATATTTTTGTAAAGTATATCATTGTTTCGTATGCATATATTTTAAATCTACCTGGTGGTATTTCGTTATACATCTCATTCTTCCTTTTTCACTCAGTACATTGTTTTTAAGATCCATCAGTGTTGCTATCTGCAGACATCTAATCATTGCTTCTAACTGCCACCTGGTGCTCTGGCATGTGGCTCTAACACTTTTACGCATCTGCTCTCCCAGTGAGGGGCACTCACACTGCCTCTAACCACCACAGACATGAACACTGGCGTCCACCTAGTGTCAGCTGGTGGGCCTGGGGGGTGCTTTGGGGCGGACACCCCTAAGCGGCACAGATGATCCTGGAGTCGGAGGACCCCAGCCAGCTGCAGCAGGTCAGCCCCTTGACTATCAGGTCAGCAGGGCACTCGCCTCCTCACCACACCGGGCCTCGCACAGCTTCCTAAGAACTGTCAGTTTCACATGTATAAAGTGACATCTTGGTTTAGTTTCCTTTTCTCTGATTACTACAAGGTTTGACACTTGTTCATGTGATTGTTAGTCTTTTGGGTTTCCTCTTTTATAAACATCATATCCTTTACTCATTTTTCTATTGCTCTGCTGTCCTGTTCTGCTGATTTGCAAGATTTCCTTTTTACTCATCTCCTATGCACTTTAAATGAAGCCAGCATCATATTCCACTCTGTCACCTGTTTAGTGACTTTGTTCATAGTATCTTTCATTAGATAGAAATCTTTAATCTTTATATAATCAACTTTTGCCTTAGGTTCTGTGCTTCTCCCACACCTCAGATTGCAAACATATTTCCTCATGTTTCCTTCTATTTAAGCCTCTAGTTTAGATTTTACATTTACGCCTTGAATCCCTCTGGAGTCCTCCTTTGAATGAAGAGGTAGGTAGGGACCCAGTTTTATTATTCTTCCTATATTGAGCCAATTTTCCTGACACCATCTCCTAAGTAGCCTGTCTTTCCCTCTAGCCTCTCAGGCAGCAGATGACTCTGGACACACGCACATCAGTTGGCTTCCCAAGGATGGAGGTGGAGGGTGGGCAGAGGTCCACAGCAAATGTTCCTTCTCACAACACGCAGAACCAAGCTGCTCTGTAAAGAGTCAGCAGCTTCAGCACTGACAAGCTAAAGGATCTTCCTACCAAGTCAGAGGCAAAGTCAAAATCTAAATCCTTGATTTGAAACTCTGGATCTGCTAACTTGTGTCAACTTTCAACTTTTTACTTGATGGGCCATGGGCACAGATCCTCCCTTGACTCTTAAGAATGTACCTGTGTACGTAGCCCATGTGGTGGATGTAGTCTAGGGCCTTCAGCACCCCCTGCAGGATGTAAGCAATTGCCAGTTCGCTCATGCCATCCATGAAGTGTGTACAGATGAGATCCTTTGCAGAGCCTGAAGAAAAGAATTGTGAAGGGCTAGAGGTGGGGTAACAAGGAAGGAAAATACCACACAAGCAACCTGGCACAGAGTTCTTGGACTCCCCCTCTGCCAGGACCCCTAATAGAAACCTTTTCCCACTTACCATATGCCATGAATGATGTGACAACCCACAGCTCATTGTCTGCAATAAAGGTGGCTCGATATGGCACAATGTTGGGATGGTTGAAGAGTTTAGAGACATGAAGCTCCCCCTAAAAGTAATGGTAGAGTTGGAGTCAGAATCAAAGGGCAGTGGGGCCTGGAGCCCGCCGTGAAGAAGGCAGCAGAAATAACATGGCATCTGATACTTTCTAGGTATCTGCTCAGAGTTCTGGGAGCAGCGTAGGCAGGTGCCCTTCAAATGGGAGAAACTATACTCTGCCCTCTTGGAAGCAGCACTGCCTTGCCAGTTCCTGCCCAAGTCTGGCTCTGCCAGCCACAGGGAGCCTCGAGAATCCATTCTCCACTAACAACAGGGCAGAGGGTCCCAGTTTGCCACCACTGCGATGATGAAAACACACTGTTGACTGAAAAGTTATTGTTATAAACTTAGCCCAACTCCAAAGGCCAAGTCACAGAACTCTTCTCTAAGATAAAAAACAAAAATGGTTTCCTATTATATGTGAAAATCTTGTAGTCTGTAGAAACAAGGAAAGAAAGAACTAAAGAACAAATAACAAGTATTAAACCTTAGAAGTTATTTCTCTAGTAATCTCAGATTGACAGATCTCTTCCTCATGAGCAGCTATAAGAAGTGCAAAACCTGTAAAAATTTAAAATATATACAAAAAATACACAGATGTAGCCCACCACCCCCACAAACACACACACAGAACTGGGCAAAACAACTACAGAAACTCCATGAACCTGGCTGTGCCTTCTACCTGCCCACTATGCCACAGAATTTTTAATAAGTCATAAAGCAGGGGAAGGGGCTGCAAGTAAAGAACTGAAAATGTACTGACCCAAGTCCTAACATCTGAGGAGTTCTCAGAGCAAGGCCTCATCAGCAAAGAAGAAATCAATCCCTGGTTGGAATTTCTCAGTTTAGAGGGCATCTAGCACCTTTTTAAATAGAAAAGAAGCTCAGGCAGGCAGGACATGCAGCCGGAAGACGCCACCAGGGGCATAGAGAGACAGGGTTGCCCTGCACTGGGAACAAGACTGCCTAGGTTTGAATCCTGGCTCTGCCACTTACGAGGTAAGTGCCTCCTCCTCCTCATCATATAAAATGAGGTGATGGCACTTAATAACATAGATCACAGGCTGCTGT
>PVKY010005285.1:0-17703 GCA_004027775.1 Bradypus variegatus
TGGTGGTGGTGTCATGTGGGGACCGTGTTCCCCGAGCTTGGAGGGGTGTCTGTGGGTGTGTGCATGAGTGGGTGGGGGATGAGCGTCCTGGGGTGGGAGTGAAGCAGGAATAGGGGGCAGCTCCTGGAGCTGGGCCCCACCTTGACCAGGCTTGGGGAGCAACAGCCTCCAAAAGTAGAGTAGAAGGGCAGTGGCTCCAAAGACCACATCTGGGTCCCTCTTCCTTACCTGTTCCTGTCCTCTCCCTTTGGGACCCACAGTTTTGTCCCCCATCCTTGGCCCCAGACACATCCCCGGAAGGGCCTCCCCGTCTTCCCTCAGTGGCATGAGGATAGTGGGGGGCTGAGGGGCCAGAGCCAGCATCATCCAGCTCCCCGAATGGCGAGCCCAGAGGGAGAGACAGAGGGGCACAAAGGGGAGGAGGGGACAGAGATGGAGGGAGATTGATGGGAAGGAGAGAGAGGTGGCAGTGTTCTGGTTTGCTATTGCTGCCATTTGTGACACACCAGAGATGGATCAGCTTTTATAAAAGGGGTTTATCTGGTTACAAAGTTACAGTCTTAAGGCCATAAAGTGTCCAAGGCAACAATCGGTAACAATAGGGCACCTTCACAGGGGATGGCCAAAGGCGTCCGGAACTCCCCTGTTGAATGGGAAGGCACGCGGCTGGCGTCTTCCTCCTTTGCTCCCAGGTTGTGTTTTAAAATGCTTTCTCCCAGGATGTTTCTCTCTAGGCATCTGGGGTTGTTCTCTTAGTTTCTCCCAGGCAAACTCTGGAGGAGCAAAAGTCTAATTTCAAAGGCTGTCTTCAAGATGTCTTCTTGGCTGCAGCACTGAGCTCCTTCTGTTTGTCGGCCTTTTATGTGGCTCTAGTGATTTAATTAAGACCCACGCTGAATGGGCAGAGCCACACCTCCGTGGAAATAATCTAATCAAAGGTATCACCCACAGTTAGGTGGGTCACATCTCCATGGAAACAGCATAACCCAAAGATTCCAACCTAATCAACACTAATACATCGGCCCCCACAAGACTGCATTAAAGAACATGGTGTTTTGGGGGACATAATGCATCCAAACTGGCGCAGGGAGGGAGCGAGCTAGAAAGAGACGTAGGTGGAGACAGAGAGATGGAGAGCAAGAGGCAGAGACAGATGGCGAGTGACCGAGAGAGAAAGACTCCGTGGCCAGTAGGTGGGTCTCAGTGTCCAGCGAGTCTCGGCCCTGGCTCTGACAGGGGGGCCGCAGCCCCGTCCGAGGCAGGGACCTGAGGGCAGCTTCTGGGGGTGGTGATGGTGGTGGGGTCCTGGAGCCCACCCGGGCTGGGCCATCAGGGTCCCCAGGGCTGGCAGCTGCACTCCCAGGTCCGCTCGCCCCGCCTGGTGTGTGGCCCCTTCCCCAGGTGGCCCCAGCTCTCCTCAGGAGGGCTCTGCCTGCCAGGTGCTGCCCCCACCCCAGGCCCTGCCCCCAGTCTGGCCCGACTGTGAGAAGCCTGGGAGGGGGCCTCGCGGTTCTGGTGGAGACCCCCGTGGGTCTACTCCTTATGCACAAGTTACCTGGGAGTACAGACCCCTCCCTGGGCCCCCCATGGCCAGTCTCCGTGGGGAACACCAGACTTTTGGGGTGGACGAGGGCTCCGTGGGACACGAGTCATCCAAGGCACCAACGGCTTCCCGACGTCAGCACTTGCCCCCTGGGACTCCCCCAAGGGTGGCTCAGTCACCCCGCAGAACCCCTGGTCCCCCAGCCCCGAGCATGGGGTCCTCTGCCAGCCCAGACCTGCCCCAAGGGGCCTCCTGGTCACGGGTCCCGGGTGTGACAAAATGGAACAGAGGAAGTTGGGGACCCCTCTGGGTCAGAAATCTGTGCCCTGTGTCCCCTCTGAGCCCCCTCTTGGGTTTCCGATTTATCTTTTGAAATCAGAAATCTCCACCCAGGCAGCCGACCCCAACGGCCAGTCGAGCCCCCAGTTCATTACCTTTGACCCAAAACAAAACACCCCCCAGCCCTGCCCCTGCAGGACGGACAAGCCCATGTCCAGTCGGCGGGAGTCGCGCCAATGTCCTTTCTCTGTAAAATCACCTCCATCCCAGAGCCCCACAGCAGCTTCTGTCCCCACAGGGATGGCTCCTCAGCGCAGGAAAACACGGGTGTCCCAAGCAAAAGCTGCCGGCTGCCGGCTCCTTGCCGAGTGCCTCCCGACGGGGGCAGGATGGGATCGCAACTGCCACGGAGGCTCATCCTCACTGGGTCTCAGTCTCCTCATCTGTAAAATGGGGTGACAGTGGCCCCCGCACACACTCATGGAGATGCTTGCACACTTGGGGGCTCCCTCCCCTTCTCCTGCGTAACTTCTGCATCGAGGTTTTTTCGCCTTTGAGACCAGAGAAGGGGGGACCCGCGGGACCAGGAAGGGGCCCTGGCAGGCAGGCGAGGGGCCCACGGGGCCTGATCAGAGGGGGCTTGCTGGGCATGGGGCCCTGTGTGGCCACCTGCTGCAGGGCAGGGGAACCCAGAGCCAGGTGGGGGCGGGGGGCAGAGGGAAACAGGGCAGGAAGGGGTGCCCTATGCTGAGCTGGGGGCAGGCTGGGGTCCTGGGTGAGCTGGCAGCTCCCTCAGGGACAGAGGCCCCGAGCCATCCCCTGTGTGAGTCTTGGGGCAGCTGGAGGAGTCTGGGTGCCTGGGGGGTGCAGGGCACCCCACCTGCAGGTTGAGGTGTCCTGAGCTGACACCTGCAGGAAGGAGAGGATTTGGCCGGGCAGACGGGCGCCCCTGAGGTCACCCCTTCTCCCCTCCTGGAGCCTCTCCATGACAACCCCACGCCTATACTGGGCAGGGGGAGGAGGTGGGTTGCTCTGCTGTGCAGGGTGTTGGCGGCCAGCAGCTGTGGACCCCGGGTCAGGAGCCCAGGTGGGAGAGGTCAGCCCAGGTGGCCTGGTGGGGACAACATGTCCCGGTCCCAGCCCCAAGGGAGGGCAGGGGGAGCCAGCCGAGGAAATGGGGAGGGCTGGCCAGGCAGGGGTGGCAGTGGCTGAAGGCCTGGAGGAGGCCGGGAAACTTGGAGAGAGCTGCCCCCAGTGCTGTGCCCTCTCACCAACCCCTCCAGGGCCCCCCCATTCCCACTGCCCAGCTCAGACGGCGCAGGCCAGCCCCACCCACAAGCCCAGCCGCTGGGTCTCGTGTCCCCTGGCAAAGGAATCGTGGGGCCTGGGAGGTGGTCAGGAAGGGGGTCCTCATGAGGACAGGGCTGGGGGCAGTGGGCAGACAGGGTGGTGCCTGCCCCATGGGTGGGGTACCCAGGAGCAGAGAGGGGCAGCGACCTGCCAAGAGTCACACAGCAAGCTGGGGTGAAGGGTGGCGTGACCTGAGACTCTGGCCTCCCAGCCCTGGTGGTGTGACTGTCACTGCCACTTCCGGCGGGGGGCCAGGCAGGGTGCCCCTCGCTCGGCTGGGGTAACGCCGAGCCTGCCTGCGTGGCGAAGATCCTTACCACGTCACGGGGAGCTATTCTCAGCTTCTCTCCTTTTATGGCTCCGGAAGCGAGCTGCGCTGCTGGCGGCTGGGAGAGGTTGAAACGGAGAAGCAGAGAACAGCAGGGAAGTGGGGTGGGGGCAGCTGGGCTGGCTGGGACGCCTGCCCCTCCCTGGCACGGGCCGTCCTGAGCTCCCAGCCTGGGGGAACGGGGCGCCCAGCCAGCTGGCGGTGAATCCGCCCATCCTGGCAAGGGGGCCCGGCCACTCTCAGGGTCCTGCCACATGGACCAGCCCCGGTGGGCATCCTGGGAGGTGGCCGGGGCAGCCCTCACCTGGCTGGGGGCCCAGTGGGGCAGACAGAAGGGGCCAGCACCCGGCTTCTCGCCCCAGGCTGTATCCCAGTGCACCCCTCTGCTGGGCTCCCCAGCTTGGCGTCTGTCCCCCTACTTTCCCCCATCCCTGACTCTCCCAGTCCATCCCCCATGGCCATCCAGCAGCCCAGCGTCCACCTGCCCTCTGCCCAGCCCCTCGCCCTCTCGTAGGCCCTGCTCCCGCTGGACAGCTGGGGTGGCCCTGTCCGCTCACCATGGCACCGGCCATGCCCTTTTGCTCGGCTCATTCCCTCCTCAGCCTCCTGTGGGGTGGCCCCAGGGAAGCCCCCACCCTGCCGCCCCTCAGGGCCCGCCTGGGCTGCACCACGGTCGACCGGGCATCTCTCAAGGGCAGCGCCAGGCAGTGGCCCCCATCCACGTGCCCCGAGCAGGCCCAGGGCCAGAGCACGGCAGGTGCCTGTCAAGGCCTCTGACAGTGGACACGTGGCAGGGTGGGGATGGGTGACACACACAGAACACCCACCACCACACTGGGAAGGCTTCCTGGAGGCGGCAGCCCCTGAGCTGAGAATTAGGAAATACTCAAAGCCAGGCTGAGATGTTACACTCAGCCTTGCAAATCCAACGGACATTTGCCAGCTGGGCAAGGGATAGCGGTGGAAGGTCCTTTCTCCTGCCCCCCACCGGCTCGTCTCCCCACCCCACGCTGGCCCAAGCCACGGGGAACCTCAGCGCCATTTAGTCTAGTCTGCCCGTCGTAAGCAGAGGCCGGAGCACTAAGGGACTTGTCGACGGAGAAGTGGGCCCTGAAGGCAGGCAGCTGGCGCCCTGGCCAGGGCTCTCTGGGGTGACTGGACTGGCTGCAGCCGCTTGCTGGGCCAAGGGGGCGTTGGGAATCCAATTGCTGTGTGAGAGCTCCGGGCGAGGGCCCTGCTCCCCCAGCCTGGGTGGCCCCACCTCCCCACAGTTCCACCACCCTGGCCTCCTCCTCCCCTTGTCCCACCCCACTAGTATGCCCCTGGGAAGCTGGGGTGCTCCCGGAGGAACTCTGAGGCTCTGCAGAGGGCTGGCCCGCTGACACCCACAGGTCTAAAGGGCAGTGGGACAGCTGGCAACCCATGACTGCCACACGCAGTCCAGCCTCCTGCAGGCGCTGTGTGGGGGTCACAATGCAGTGGCCCTATTTTGGGGTGCACTGTGCACCTCTATGCACCTCCTCTTCTCCCAGGGACACGCCCCACCTGGCCCAGTGCCCGCCAAATCCAGTGCAGGGACTGTTTGTTGAATGAGCGAAGGCCCTGGGCTGAGCAGGGCACGGATGACTGTGCGTTTCACGGGCATGAAGCCTGAGATCAGAGCAGAGGGGGGGCACGAGAGGTGTCCGCGGAGAGGGCCGGGGGGCCTTGCCCCTGAACCCTGTCCTAGCCCACCCTGCCCATGTCTGCCAGGGGTGAGCCAGGCTCTGGGCCCACAGGGGATGCCTGCAGGCCACGAGGGGCAGCTGGCGCAGGCACCACTGGGCCGGGAACACTGGAAAATTCCAAAATTTCCTGGGCGTCTGGACCGGGAGGCGCTGAGGCAGGAGGCAGGAAGGAGGGAGGAGGGTCTGGTGTGTGGGGGCCCGGAACGAACACTGCCTGTTCCAGGGACAGGGACACACGGCACACCCTGCCAAATGGGGGTGGGGGTGGGGTGAGGAAGCAAGGAAGGCAGGAAGGAGGGAAGGAGGCGAGCGGCTCAGGAAGAAATGTTCCCGCAGCTCGGGGTGCTGGAAGGGCCGGGGCACCTCCAAGCTGCCACCCCCAGCCCGCCTCTGCCTCCGACGGGGCCCCCAGGCCTGGCGCCTGCGCCCGGCCACCCCGTGTTCCCGGGGCTCTCCAACCTCCCGGCCGGTGGCCTGGGTGCGCCTCGGGGTGCCGTGCCGAGACCCCCACCTGCTCCAGCCCCTCCAGCATCTTGGCCGGGGCTGCCGGGGGACCTCCAGGCAGCTGGCAGGAGCGTGGCAGGCGGCCCTGCCCGGGAACTGGCACGCTGGGCGGTGGGGCCAATCCCCACCTCACGGAACCTCGGTGTGAACCGGGACAAGCGCATCTCCTCGCGAAATTAACACGAGCAATCCAGGCCCTAAGCTCGCTTGTCGCCGTCTGTCTGTCTCTGTCTGCCTGTCCGTCTCTCTGCAGTTCGGTTTCCCCACCTGGATCTTTTCCTTCTTTGGCCTTTTCTCCCCGTCCTGGCTCTATCCGCTAAGCACACCGTGTGACCGTGGAAGGAGGGACCAGCTGGCCGCTGTGGGCACTGTGGGCAATGGGTGGACCTAGCTGCCCCCAGCCGCCCCAAGGCCTGGACACCAGCCCTCCACCAGTGCCCCCCACCACCACCTCTGCTCCCCTCCATGTCACCGTGACCTGTGCCACAAGTCAGCACCCGCGATCCAGACCCCAGTGTTGACGTGGCCCGTGAGGCAGAGGAATTGGGATGGGGCAACGGAGCCCCGAAACAGAGCCCCTTCCCAAAGGAGCCAAGGGTGGGGTCCCACTGACCACACCCCACCTCTTGCATCCCCAGCAAGGATGCTCCGAGGGGGGCTCACTGCAGGGCAGAGGGGGCAGTTAGGGGAAAGCCTTGCCCAGGTCCAGGTGGGCTGGAAGCTCCTGGACCCCCAGGAAACTTGGCGGCCCCCTTAGCCTGCCTCCCACTCAGGCCCTGAAGTTGTCACCCCATCATACAGATGGAAAGTCAAGGCTCAAGCAGACGTCTCCCAACTAAAAAGAGACCGAGAAGGGTCCACAGATCATTCTGGAACAACTGCTCTGGGCAGGTTCTGCCCAGGGTCACGCTCAGTCTGGGCAGCCTTGAAAACTCCTCCCGTGCGAGGGGACAGGCAGGGGAGGGGGCCTTGATTCTGGCCAGAGGGAGGGAGCTCTGGGAGAAGGAGCCCAAGCCCAGGGGCTGGGGCAGGGTGAGGAGGTTGGGGGCAAACGGGGCAGATGGCGACATGCACGGCAGATGAAGGCGGAAAAGCAGAGCCACGAGCTCCTTCCCAGCCACCCACTCAACAAGAAACGTCTTCACAGTGTCGGCAAGACCAGGCCACACTGGCTCTGGGGAGCCGGACACCACAGCCAGGGGCAGACAAGCCCCGGCCACCCCACCAGCTGGGAGCACGAGCCCTGGGAGCTGGAGACCTCGGGCTGCTCTGCGTGGCACCTGCCCACCCCATTCCGAGGGTTGGTCCAGTTTGGGTGGGGGGTGTTGCTCAGGAGCCCGGGAAGCCCGGGAGGGTCCTGGGAGCAGGGCTGAGTCTCCGAGAACCGCCAGGTGCCTTGGGTGAGCCATCAGACTGCACTCCCCACTCAGGGTCCGGTGCCTCTAGGACACAGCTGCAGGAATGGCAGCAGTTAGGGTACCCTGGCATGCTCGTCCTCACCTGAAACCAGTCAATGGCCAAAACCCCATCCTCCGGTGAGGGGCCACAGAGCTGAGGGCAGCCCTTGTCTGCTACATTCCACAAGCTGGCTGGACACCCAGGGGCCTGTGAGTGGGGGGCGGTGGGAAGGGGAGACCCTGGGAGGTGGGGTCAGGCAGGAGGGCTGGGCTGACTGAGCACGACAAATGCAAAGACCTGCTCTGAGTTCAAGGGGCTGAACTGGCCCTGGTGCAAAGGACGCACTGCAGGGCTCAGAGCAGGTGGCAGCTTCAGGGGCCTGGAACAGGTGGTAAATGACCAGGCAGAGTGCACACGCATGTGGGTGCACACGCACATGTGAATGTGAGGGAGCACACATGTGCGTGTGTATGTGAGTTTTTGTGGGAGTGTATGCATGTGTGCGAGTGTGTGAACATGTGTGCATATGATGTATGTGCCTGTGTGAGGGCGTGCATGTATGTGTGCCTTGTGCAAGTGTGTGTGCATGTGTGCAAGCATCATGAGTGTGTTCATGCAGTGCATATGCATGTGAGGACATGCACGTGTGAGCAAGAATGTGTGCGTGCATGTGCATGCAGTGTATGCCTTTGCATGTGTCTCTGTGGGTGTGCGTGCATGTGTGAGTGTGTGCATGTGAGCATGCATGTGTGTACAATGCATGCATTGGGATGGCTACACATTTGCACACGTGTTCATGTGCATGGTATGTGTATGTACATGGTCATATGTGTGGATGTGTGTGCATGCCTTTGTCCAGGTGTGCTGTGCATGCCTGCTCTGCTCCCCTGCAGGAGCCTCTGCTCACAACCTTGGGTGCTAAGTGGTGCTAATCTCCAACTCTGGGAGATTAGCAGGTTTTGGGGGGGAGAGACAGGCCCCCCAGGTCAGCAGCAACTCCTGTGACAACACCTCGCAGTTTGGAGAGGCACAGGGCCAGCGTGGATCAGGCAGGGCGGCAGAGGGTCCTAGGTCCAAGGCCCCGATGGAGAGGGAGGTGGGGGACAGCTGGGCACCCCCGAAGGTACTGGGAGGCCTGAAGAAAGGAGGGAGGTGCGACACATCTGGGGGCCTGGGAGGGTGGGGAGCCAGGAGATCGCCAGAGCATGGTGAGCCCCGTGGGGAAAGACTTGGCCACAGAGCAGGGGACGGAAGGCTGGCGCTGACCCCAGAGCTGGGCAGGGTGGGTGTAGAGAACGTGAGACACAGGCTGGGGGCAGGACAGGGTTTCCCAGGGTTATGGATTTGGGGGGCCCCACCTGGAAACCAGCATCATAGATCTAATCCTGGCTGGACCTCGGCCGTCTCCCGTAGAGCAGCCCTCCAGGCCTAGTGCCCCGGCCCTCGCCACCTGCCCCGCAAACCGGCATCCCTGGGCCTGCCGGCGACGGTGATGCTGGGGGTGGAGGCTGGGCCCTCTGCTCCCCGCCCCCCAGCCTGTCAGGGAGCAGGTGGGCGTGGAGGGGGGGGCACAGCCTGCACTAATTAGCCCCCACCCCATCCCGGGCAGCAGGGAGCCGGCCTGGCTTCTTTTCCGGAGGTGGAAGAATAGAGTCCAGGCTCCAGTGCGGGGGTTTGGTGAGGGCTTCTGGGGCGATAATTGGGCAGCGATTAAGTGTTCTGCCGCAGCGCTGTCGCCCGTCACCTGTCAGCGCACAGAGCCTGCCCCCCGCCCAACGTCTCCCTGTGCCCCGGGCTGGCTCGCTCCCAGCCGAGGGGGTCTTGAGTGGCCATCTTGGTCCTGTCCTCTAGCCAGTGAGGGATCAGGGGCGTGAGGGGGCTGAGGCCCTGATGGGCAGGGGTACCAGGGCTTGTCCCCAGGGATCTGGCTCAAGCCCCTGCCCTGTCCTGCCCTAGGCCACCTTGGGGACTCACTCCCCATCTTGCCCTGGTTCCCCCGTGTGGGTGATGACACTTGCCTCCCTGCACTGTGGGCGCAGGGCCAGCTCCCACCGCCACCCCCTTCCCCACCTCCCCATATTTGCTCACTCATTGCTCCACTCCCCCTGCTTCTCTACGCCTGGGCACCCCTCCCTGGCCCTCAAGGCCCTCCCAAGGCTCCCCCTCTTCCAGGAAGCCGTACCAGGTGGTTGTTGCCTTGGGGAGGGGTGGGGTGGGGTGGGGTGGGGGTGGGGAGCCTGAGGGAAGGGCAAGGCGGGAGCCAGGGGCACAGTGCCCCCTGCGGGCTGCCCAGGGTCAGGGCGTGTGGCCTGAATGCAGCCCTGGAGGCAACACAAGCTTTGTACCCCCAGGGTGGGGGTCCGGGCGGGGGCAGGGGGCCCTGCCCACTGCAGTGCGGATGGCTGCACCCACCCGCACACTCACAGACACGCAGAGACGCACGGTCAGGGTCGGGGGCTCATGGGCCCCCTTCCCAACATGTTCACCGGGGACACGGACACACACTCGTGCCACGCGGGGGCCCCGAGGTCGGGGTGGCCAGGCCTGCAGCCCCCACAGCCCCCGCCGCGCTAGCCCCCCCCGCTGCCTGCACGCCGGGATTCCGCAGCCGGGAGACTCCCTGTCTCCCTGTCCCCATTCCCTCTGGCAGCTACTCTCCCTCGGCGCCCCTCCCTGCTCTGGGGTGCCCCCCTCCCTCCCTTCTGGGCCACCCACTCGCCTTTAATTAGAAATGCCAGGAGAGCGATTTTTCTGGGAGTTTTTGCCAGAAAGACGCCCCCCCCCCACAACCGGGCAGAAGTCCAGAGGGAAAGGAGGAGACAGATTGGCTCTGGGGGAGGGGGCTCCCCGGCAGAGGAGTGGGTGGGGCTCGGGGCAGGGCGGGGGGACCCGAATGAGTGTGGGGGCCAGCCTGTCCCTGAGACAGGAGAGGATGCAGGGCTGTGAGTGGGGGGTATGAGTGTGCACGTGGGGGCTGCGAGTGGGGGGCATGAGTGTGTCTGTGGCAGGTGGGTGGGGGGCATGAGTGTGCAGTGAGTGTGAGAGAGAGGAGGGGGCCTGGCAGCAGGGGCTGTGGTGCCTTGACCGGGTCACTGAAGAGTCAGGGCTGCCAGCTGGGGGTGGGGTGTGTATTACCTGTGCCCAGGTAACAGCAGAGGCCCTGGGTCCCACCTGCATCCTTCCAGCCTCAGGGCAACCCGGGAAAGGCAGCCCTCCCCCGACAGCGTTGCCAGGGCAGCGGAAGGGGCCTCCCTGCGGAGGGAATCTCAGCTTCCGGAGCCCCACTCCTTATATGGTGCCCTGCTCCTCTCAGCCTCCCCTGACGGCGACTGCAGCGCCCGCTCCCCATCCCCTCCCCTTCCTCGCCCCTCCTCCCTCCTCTGGGAAGACTTGGGGCTCCGGGCCAGGCTCCAGCTGCAGCCGGGGGAGGGGGATTCAGGGCCAGGGACCCTTCCCTGGGCTGAAAGGCCCCTCCCTCTCCTCCGTGCCCCCTCCCCAGGTAGCACTCCTAGTCCCGGGAGCCCCTAAATGGGGAGGTCTCCAGCTCTACCGAAGACCTGGGTGGCTGCCACCAGGCAGTGCCGTCCAGCCATGGCAGCACTGTCACACATCCACACCAACGCCGGGGGCCTGGGCAGACCCCCGCCCTCCAGGCAGAGCCTCGGTCTGGCCCGGCGACCCTCACAAAGCAGGGGGGTGGGCAGCCCAGGACCCAGACTCAAGGGCCCTGGAGGCAGGGGGGGCAGAAGCGCGTGGCCACCGCTGGCAACTGCCCCGACACCAGAGTGCCCAACCTCATGCGCCCACATGCGTGTCTGTGAGTGTGTGTGCGTGTGTGAGGGTCTATAGGTGGGTGGGTCCCTTGCCAGGGCTCTTCTGGGACTCAACATCCTCCAAAGCCACAGTGAGCACGGAGTTGACCCTGAGACCCTGGGGGGCAGGGGGGAGGAGTGGGCTCTTCCTTTCCCTTGGTGGGGGTCGGCAACAGGTAGTCCCCCGTCCCGCAGCCCAGCCCGTCCATGGACAGGGTGTCCGCTGGGGAGGTGGGGAGGGGGCGCTGCGCCTGTCCCCAGCACGGTCCCGGGGCGGCGCGGGCCACAGATTACTCAGCCCCCCACCGAGCACGTGTGCAGGGGGCGGGGCCTGCCTCCGCGGCAGGGAGGGCGCGAGTGGGCGCGGGGGGCGGGGCCTGTGGCGGGGCGCGGGCGGGCGCTGCGGCCGCGGAGTCTCCACCAATGGGAGCCGGGGCTCCGGGAGGGCCGCCCACGGCCCGCGCCTGCAGCATAAAGGGCCGCGCGCTCGGCGCAGAGCAGCAGGCGCCGTCCTCCCGCAGCCTCCGCGCCGCCGGGGACCGCACCGGCTTACCCGCGCCGCGCCGCCGATCGGCCGGAGCCCGCAGCCCTTAGCCCGCAGCCGCGCTCGCCTGCCCGGCCGTCCCCGCGAGCAGATGGAGCTGGACCGCACGACCAGCGGCGGCCTCCACGCCTACCCGGGGCCGCGGGGCGCGCCAGCCGCCAAGCCCAGCGTGATCCTGCAGATCGGCAAGTGCCGGACGGAGATGCTGGAGCACGTGCGCAGGACCCACCGGCACCTGCTGGCAGAGGTGTCCAAGCAGGTGGAGCGGGAGCTGAAGGGGCTGCACCGCTCGGTGGGCAAGCTGGAGAGCAACCTGGACGGCTACGTGCCCGCGGGCGAGTCGCAGCGCTGGAAGAAGTCCATCAAGGCCTGCCTGAGCCGCTGCCAGGAGACCATCGCCAACCTGGAGCGCTGGGTCAAGCGGGAGATGCACGTGTGGCGCGAGGTCTTCTACCGGCTGGAGCGCTGGGCCGACCGCCTGGAGGCCCTGGGCAGCAAGTACCCGGTGGGCAGCCAGCCGGCCCGCCACACCGTCTCAGTGGGCGTTGGGGGTCCCGAGGGCTACGGCCAGGAGACCGACGGCTACGACTACCCGGTGAGCCCCTACGCCATCACGCCGCCGCCGGCCGCCGCCGAGCTGCCAGGGCAGGAGCTGGCCGAGGTCCAGCAGTACCCCCCGTGGGGGCCGGGCGAGGACGGGCAGCCAAGCCCCGGCGTGGACACGCAGATCTTCGAGGACCCGCGGGAGTTCCTGAGCCACCTGGAGGAGTACCTGCGGCAGGTGGGCGGCTCCGAGGAGTACTGGCTGTCTCAGATCCAGAACCACATGAACGGGCCGGCCAAGAAGTGGTGGGAGTACAAGCAGGGCTCGGTGAGGAACTGGGTGGAGTTCAAAAAGGAGTTCCTGCAGTACAGCGAGGGCACCCTGTCCCGCGAGGCCGTCCAGCGCGAGCTCGAGCTGCCGCAGAAGCAGGGCGAGCCGCTGGACCAGTTCCTGTGGCGCAAGCGGGACCTGTACCAGACGCTGCACGTGGACGCCGAGGAGGAGGAGGTCATCCAGTACGTGGTGGACACCCTGCAGCCCAAGCTCAAGCGCTTCCTCAGCCACCCGCTGCCCAAGACGCTGGAGCAGCTCATCCAGAGGGGGCTGGAGGTGCAGGACGGCCTGGGCCAGGGGGCTGAGCCGGCCAGTCCCCAGCTGGGGGCCGAGGAGGAGGCCGAGACCCTCACGCCCGCGCTCACCAGTGAGTCCGTGGCCAGCGACCGGACCCAGCCTGAGTAGCGGGCCACCGGGGCTGCCCGCCGGCCTGTGCAGCCCGGGACTTGAGAGCTGGGGCTGCCCCTCACAGAGGGGAGACCCCCTTCCAGCCAGCCCCCACCCCCATCGGCCCCCCAGCCTGACTCATAGACTCACACCTTCCAGACCTGGGCGAGTCCCCCGAAACGGCAACGGAGCACCCCCTCCCACCCTCCCGCCACCCCCTTCTGTCCTCCCAGCCCAGCACCTTCTGGGCCGGTGACCCCACCCTCCACACTCAGGCTACACCTCCGCCACCCACCTCTGGGCTCTCAGAAGGGCCAGTGCCTGGGTGGCACCGGCCAGCGGGCATCATGCAGCAGAGCCACGGGAACCTCGCCTTCCGGTGCCACCTCTCCAGCCCCCACGCCCCAGGGCGGCCGCCAGCCTCCCAGTGCGGCCCTTCCTGCCAGGGGCCAGCAAGCAGCCAGAGCCACGGCCGCGGATGTGGGGTGCTCATGCCTCCTGGCGCCTCAGGTGAGTCCCAGAGGGCAGCAGGGAGGCTCAGGTTTCCAGGTGGGGGTGGGGGTGGGGTGGGGGAGCATCATGGGGACATGGGAAGGTGCAGAGAGGCTGGCAGTGCCCAGGGAGCGGGGCCTGGGGGTGGAGGCAGGCCAGGGCGTCTGCTGAGCTGGCCCCTCACACAGACCCCGCTTTTCTCTCTCGCCCCAGCAGCGGTGACTCAACGCCAGCCTGGAGGAGCCGAGCTCGGTGTGATGACTCACGGTGGCAGGCGGAGGGTCCCACAGGAGCTGAGCCCTCGAAGCCGGCTGCTACCTCGGCCGGCGCCCTGGGAGCCAGGAGGGAGATGAAAGGTAAGTGCACCCGACCTGAGCCTGGCCCTTAGCTGCCCTCCCGGGTGGCACTGCTGTGTGCACCTGTAGCTCCTGCCTAGCACCCCCAGGCCCCAGCCACCCCCCAAACAAACCAGCGGGACCCCTGGGGGCCTTTAGCCCTGGGAGGGTGCCCCCACACTGGCTCTGCCCGCAGAGCCCCCGCCTTCAGCCCCTGCTGCTCACCTGGCGCTGCCCCTCACCGTCTGGTTCTTCCTTTCTTGCAGGTCGCAGGCTCCCACAAGGTCTCGGCTGCTGAGCCTGGCACGGCTCCCTCCCCGCTCCTCCCTGCAAGTTCCCTGCAGAGGAGACCCTGAGCACCACCAAGGGAGGTGGCTGCAGAGAAGAGGCCGCCCAGTGCAAGGCCAGGGCCTGCCATGGTGCCCGCCCCGCTGGCCGCAGCCTGCCCGCCCCGCCACCCCTGGAGCCGCTGTAGCTGGAGCCGGGGTCGGCCGCCCGGGCCCTACCTCTCTCCCGCCCGGAACTCTGCCCACTGTTTCCTCAGAAGAGCCACCTGCCGGGCCTGAAGTTGGGGTCCAGCCCCTGCCCCTGCTCGGCCACCACAGCCTGGACACCCTGCCCAGCCACCCCCACCTGGATGCCCTTGTCCGGCGGCCCCTGCTTGGTGGCCCCTGCTCCCCGGCCCTTGTCCAGCTGCCTCTGCTTGGTGGCCCCTGCCCCGTGGCACCTGCCTGGCCACCCCTGCCTGGCGGCCTCTTCCCGGAGGCTTCTGTCCAGTGGCCCTCACTTAGTGGCTGCTGCCTGGTGGTCCTTGCCTGGCAGCCTCTGCCTGGAGGCCCCTATCTGGTGGCCCCTGCCTGGCCACCCCTGCTTGGCAGCGCTGCCCGGTGGCCCCTGCAGGGCCACCCCTGCCCAGTAGCCCTTGGCCCCTGCCTGGCCACCCCTGCCCGGCGGCCCCTGCTTGGCAGCCCTGCCTGGAGGCCCCTATCCAGTGGCCCCCACTTGGTGGCCCCTGCCCGGCCACCCCTGGTTGGCAGCCCCTGCCCTGTGGCCCCTGCCTGGCTTGGCAGCCCCTGCCCGGTGGCCCCTGCTGGGTGGCTCATGATTGGTGGCCCATGGCCCATGCCCGGTGGCCCTGCCAAGCCCCAGGAGCTCTCAGAGTCTTTGCTCCTGGGGTTCATGGAGACACTCCACCCCACAGTTGCCCAGGCCTGGACCCCCACCCACTTCACCAGCACCCAACACCCCGATGCTGGTGAGTGACACGACACGTGTCTGCAGCCCGAGCAGTCCCTGTTGAGGGTCCTCTTTCCGCCAGTCCATTGGGGTCTCCAGGTTCCCACATGTCTCTGACAGGCCCTCCAAACTGCACATCTGCCAACCACCCACAAATTTTATTTTTGCACCTAAGGCATAGCCCCTCCATATCCACAGGCTGGCGTGGGCTGCAGAGAAGCCCTGGGCCTGGGGGAGACCCTGGAAACCCCAAGAGGGTGTGGCCAGCCCCCCAGGTGTGTTCCCCTCCCAACCCCAGAGACAGACTCTTTTATAAGATTTTGCTAATAAAACGGTGAAACTTTTCTGAACCTGCAAGCTGCTGTTCCTGGTTGTCTCGGGCTGGGATGCAGCCAAGTTGGTGGGGAGGCAGCTCAGTGCTTCCCATGGCTGGAAGGGTGCCCCTGGAACCCCACGGGTGCAGAGTGAGAGTCTCTAGGGGTCTGGGGGTGAGGACCCCACAAAGTAAGTCTGGACAGGAGCACAGATCCCTCCTCCAGGGCAGTGCTTGGCTGGGGTCCTGGGTCCTCCTGCGGGGCTGCATCCAAGTGTTGGGGTGCCCCCTGCAGGCCCTGTAGCTTGAACTGGAGCATGCCCCCTGGTAAACGCACCCCACCTGCCTCTTGGTTGTGCGGGGTCTGTGGAGGGGGTCCCTGGAAACGCATCTCTGAGCAGGTTCGAGCCCGCAAAGGGGGGCTGCAGGCCCAGGGGTTCTCCATCGTCAGAGGCAGGTCCTGCTGGGGAGCACAACCTCTCCGGGCCCTGCCTCCCTCCTCTGCGCAGCCAAGAAGGGTTCAAGGGGTGGGGGCTGTGAGGTGGCCCTGTGGCAGGCCGTGGACCCCGAAAGGAGGGAGAGAAGACCTGGGGACCTCATGCTGGGGACCCCCCACCTCAATGGATTCCAGGGACCCCAAAGGGAAGGAGAGAATGCCTAGGGTGGAGGGACCGGGCACAGGGTCCCCACCTCAGTGGTGGCTGGGGACCCAGAAGGCAGGGAGAGAAGGCCCGGGGGGCTCGGGCTCGTCTATCGGGCAACGCTGGGGAGACGGAGGCAGTGGGATCCGGGCTGAGAGACGCAGGGCTGGGTGAGCTGCCGTCAGGGAGGGTCTTCTCCTGGGGGGAGCCCTCAGCCCCCTTACACCATCCAGGATAAGCTCCCATTCAGATGCATGTCTCAGCGACTGGGGCTGTGGCCTTGAGGGGCTCGTCACCCCTGGATAGGCCCGGCCCCAGCAAGGGCCGCTCTGCTCAGCAGGGTCTAGGGGCAGTGAGGGCACCCAGCCCAGCCCAGCCCAGCCTCCTGGGTTCCTGCCCCCGGCAGCCTTGGGGGCCGTGGGGTCCCGGGTGGGGGCAGGGGAGGCAGGAAGCGAGAAGGTGCAGAGAGAACTGCACTGCTGGCAGGAAACCAGGAAACACGGCCGCCCCGCCAGCTCCCGGGCTCCGGGACAAAGGGCCGCCTCCTCCCTATTCTTCTCTTTCTCTCTTTCAAACGACGGGGCCGCTGGCAGGAACGGGGAAAGGCGAGTGACAGGAACTGGGGGCTGGCGCCTGCGTGCGCGGCAGTCACTTCCCCTGCAGGCTGACACTCCCGGCGGACGCGCGTTCCTTCCAGTGGGAACTCTCTCCCCGGGCTCGGCGATTGCGAAACAGCCCTGGGAGCGCTGCAGCCGCCTGAGACGCCCCGGGCCTTTGTGCTTCCAAGAAGGGGGGGGCCGGGCAGAGCCCCGGGACAGGGCCAGGGCACAGCTCTGGGCCGCCCCTCCCGCCCGCTCCCCCTTGCCCTCCCAGAGGCCTGGCCTCATCTCCTCACCATAAAGGAGAAACTGAGGCACAGAGCAGGCCTGCAGAGCTGGGCCGGGAGCGGGGGCGTCCAGGAATGTGGTGCTGCGGGGTGGTCTGGGGGAGGCCTGCGGCCGCACAGGTCACCAGGAAGGCAGAGGGGTCTCTCCCGCTTGGTGTTCTCAGAGCCAGGCAGGCCAGGGCTCAAACCCCGGGGCTGACACACGCCAGGGCCCCGGCCTGGGCAGGCCCTCCCCTCCGCTTTTCGGCCCCATCTCGTGCAGCAGGGCCTCGGACCTCGCTGGGGGCTGCTCACCCCAGGGCTCAGGGTCGCTGTCCCGTGCCCTGGGAAGGAGAGGGGAAGTGGGAGGGAGGGAGGGAGAGGCTCACACAGAGGAGGGCAGGCCGGCGACATCGGGTCCGCCCCAGGGCCTTCCCAGGGCAGCTTCTCCCCTCTCCCTCCAGCTCGGCCCTGCCTCGGGCCTGCTCACCCCTACCCCCTGCCTGGCAGTCGAGGGCGGTGGGCCGTGGGAGTGGCTGAGGCCAGGCAGAAGGCTCTGCCCTCCTCCGAGCCCTGGCTGAGGCCCGCAGGCCGGTCCTTCCCTGAGGACCCCGGACACCTCCCAGGGCCAATCGTCTGTGCTGTCCCGGAACGGGCCACAGACGGCACAGGGTGGGGGGCAGAGGCCTCCTGGGAAGCCGCACGCTGCAGCCCTCGCTGTGGCTCTGCCTTGGGAGCTGGGCCTCTGTCACGGCAGAGCCCGCGGGCTGTGGTGGGGCGCAGTGGGGTCCCAGGGCACCAGGCTGAGACCCAGCAGCCCGGAGGCTCCAATGGCAGGGCCAGGGCTCCGGAGTGTGGCCTGGGAGAGGGGCGTTAACCGAGCTGGGGCCACGCCTCCGCCACTCTGTCCGCCCTGCCCCACCCCCTCAGCCGCATGTCAGTCAGGGGCGTGCGTGGGTTTTGCTGCTGTAACAAACACCCCCAGATCTCAGCAGATCCACGCAGCAGAGGCTTTATCCCGCACACACTACCCGTCTGCTCCTCGAGCCACGCGGGAACCCGGATCGCGGTG
>PVKY010005286.1:0-17678 GCA_004027775.1 Bradypus variegatus
CTGGGACCCAGGAATCAGCTGCCGCAGCGAGATGGCATCTGAGCTTTTGGAACCTGAGTATTCGGGCTACAGAGGGCCTAAAGCTTCCTAGAGATTCTGTTTTGTATCCTCTTCTGTCTGGGAATGTGCCTGTATAAGCCAAGGCTCCACTTTGATAAGCAGGAGACTGCTTTGGTGTAGAATAAGAAGGCCAAGCCTCTCTCCTTAGGCAGCAGTTCCACGGAATTAGTCTTCTGACATTGCAGTGGACTCGGGATGCTGCTTTTCATTGTTTTGAAACTCTCTAGTTTCCTGTTGTCTCAGTAAAGGTTTATACTTAGGTATATTATTTGCATTTATAAATATGTACTAATGCTATTGGCAAAATTTAGAACAAAGAGATATTAAATGTAAAGTATATATTTACAAGATGGCTTTTATAGGAAAGGTTTTTATTTTAATCTATTTCCCCTCTCCAGTGACTATGGTTATTTGACAAAGACAGTTCCCAGGAACCAGAACATCAGGAAAGCGTGTTTGGGGTGGTGCCTTAGACTATACATTCAGACTTTGCTAAGAAATTTGAGGGTCTTCTATTATACCCTCCCTTTAGTTATGGGAATTCTCTTTATGGTAGATGTTCATATAGTCTCTTGTTTGTAGACCTCTAAAGACAAGGAATTTGTCCCTTCTTAAGAGACTCAGTTTCTTTATCATACATTTTTCAATATTGCAGAATTGGTCAGTTGACTTGGAAATGACTCCTCTGTCACTCAGAGACATTTCTCCTGCTTGCTTCAAAGAACTTTCTCCTACTTATGTCCCTGGCGGTCAAATAGACCAAGTCCTCTCCCACTTTGCTGGGATAGACAGGCCATTATGTTGCCTTTGTCATCTCTTGTTAAGTAGAAGTGGCTCCTTTCATTTTTTCTAATATGTTACTAGTCTGCCCTCTGACATAGGCTCTCTAAAAGAGGCAGTGCCCAAAGCTGACTACCTATACAGAAAACAGAGGTGCAACACTTCTCAACTCATTTTATGAGGCCAGAATAACCCTTATGCCAAAACTAGAGAAAGACATCACAGGAAAAGAGAACTTATAGACCAGTATTCCTCAAGAACATAGGCATGGATATCCTTAATGAAACGTTAGCAAATCAACTCCAACAATAAAAAAAAACATAGATATCATGAACACGTAGGTTTTATCCCAGGAATTCAAGATTGGATTTATCAAGCAAATATCAGTCAATGCAGTTTACCATATTGATAGAATAAAGGGAAAATCAGTTGATCATTTTTATGCAGAAAAAAGCATTTGACAAAACTCAACAGTGTTTCATGATAAAATCTCTCAGAAAAATATGATTAGAAAGAACTTTCTCAGTTTGATTAAGGGCATCTACAGAAAACCTATAGTTGTCAGTTCACACTGGTGCTTTCTAAGACAAGGTGTCTGCTCTCACCATTTTTATGGAGGTCCTCACCAGTACAATAAAGCAAGAAAAGAAACAAAAGGCATACATGGAAGAAGTAAAACTGTCCTATCTATGGACAGATCCTGGAGGCAGAAAACTCTGAAGAACCCATAAAAGATCCATGAGAATCTGGGAGAACCAATAAGTGAATTTACCAAGGTCAGAGGATTCAAGGTCAATATACATAATTGCATAATTCATAGAGATGGAAAGTAGATTACAGGTTACCAAGGGTTGAGGGTGGGGCAGAGGGAATAGGGAATTACTGCTTAATGGGTACAGAGTTTCTGTTTGAAGTGATGAAAAATTTTTGGTAATGGATGGTGATAGCATGATATTGTGACTGTAATTGTCACTGAATCATCTACGTGAAAATGGTTAAAATAGGAAATTTTGTGTTGTGTGTATATTACCACAAAAAAAGTCAGTTGCATTTGTATGCACTAGCAGTGAACAAGTAGAAAATGAAAGTTAAAAAAAATCCCTCCTTTTACAGTAACATTTTAAAAACCCCAAACATTTAGAGATAAATTTAAAGAAAGATATGCAAGATCTGTACCCTGAAAGTGTTACAAAGTGGAATTAAAGAAGACCTGAATACCTGGAGAGAGACACCGTGTTCCTGGCTGGGAAGCCTCAGTGCTGCTGTCAGCAGTCCTCCCAGCCCGGGGCGAGGCCCACCGCGGTCCTAATGAAAAGCCTGACAAACTTGTGGAAGACATTGGCAACCTGGTTTGAAAACTTATTTAGAAAGTCAGAGGACCTAGAATAATCAAAACATCTTTGAAAAAGCAGGCTAGAGTGGGAAGATGTAAACTGCCTGGTTTCAGCACTTACTCATGAAGACAGTCATCACAGTAGTGTGGCATCAGTGCGAGAGAACAGAGGCCAGATAGAGACCCGCACGTACTCGGTCATTTTGGTTCTCAGTAAAGCTGCGGAGGCAAATCAGCCGGGAAAAGGCAGGCCTTGTGATGACTAGCGCTGGAACTGCTGCATGTCTGTATGGGGAAAACGGACCTGGACCCTTCCCTATTGCCATGTAAAAATCAACTTGAAGTGAATCGTAGGCTAAATGCAAGAGTAAAATGCTTAAGCTTCTAAAAGAAAATATAGGAGAAAATCTTTGTAACCCTGGCTTAGGAAAAGATTTCTTAAACAGGGCACTAAAAGCACAAACTATAAAAGGAAAAAAATGATTACATGGACCTCAAGATTAAAGATTTTTGCCCTTTGAAAGGCACAGTTAAGAAAAAAAAGGTAAGCTACAAAGTGAGAGAAAATATTATTTGCAAAACATGTATCTGATAAAGGACATGTATCTAGAATACATAAAGGATTCTCAAAACTCAAAAATAGGAAGATACCCCAGTTAAAAATGGGCAAAATGTTTGCACAAATATGTTAAGAGAAGATAGAAAAATGGCTAATAAGCACTTAAACACGTGCTGGACATTGTTAGAGAGAAATGCAAGTTAAAACCACAATGCAGTACGCTAAAATGGAAAATACACCACTACATGTTGGTGATGATAATGGAGCAACTGGAGCTCTCATACACTGTGGGTGGGAATGCAAAACGGTACAGCCATTTTGGAAAACAGTATGGCAGTTATTGTATGAAGTTACACATACTCTTATATGACCCAGCAATTTATGCCTAGATATAGAGAAGAGAAAACATAAGTTCTACACAAAGACTTGTGAGTGTTGATAGCACCATAATTCACAATAGGCAAAGACTGGAAGCAGCTCAAATATCCATCAGTTGATGCATGGATAAACAAATTGCAGTGTAACTATTCAGTGGAATACTACTCAGCAATAAAAAGGAATAAAATGTTGATACCCTCACAGCATGGACTGTATGATTCCATTTATATGAAGTTCTAGAAAATACAAAATTTCAGTTAGAGAAAGCAGATCGTGAGGCCTGGATATGGAGGGGATTGAGAGCAGAGATACAGGGACGAATCTTCACTGTGGTGTGACTGCAGAGTTGCATGCAGTTACCAGATTCCTTGGGCATGTGCAGTTAACATGGGTGCTGTCTTTTATTCATCGTGGCCATCTCGTTAAACTTCCTTCATTGTGACTGACTTTTTAAATTCCCTGCATTTAGTTTTGGTACTCATTACGATGGTTCACCTGGTTTGTCCTTTTATATTCCTGCCACTGCTGATTAATTAAGCCTAAAGCAATGGTCCAAACTGGTTTGGGGACAAGTTTCTTCCTTGAACTTTTACTGTGTGTTCATTGCCTGTGTCGTACCACACAGAGCCCCACTAGGAAAACACAGGGCGCAGCCTGATGGAGACCTGGGGGAGAGTTAGGCACCCCTCAAGGTCATCTGCACATAATTTAAAAACAAAATTGACAGTAAAAATAATTTCATTTGCATTTTTTATTGCTTTCAATGTCATTAGTTTTATTTCTTTTATTTTAAATGTCAAAGAAGGAAGTGCAGATCCCGCAGTTAATTTCTCAACTGAAATAAAACCATCTATACTATCATAATAAATTGGAATGTTTTTATTGTCTTTTGCCATAAAGGAGGCAGCCTAATGTTGAATTCTGGCCTCACTACTTTCTAGCCTTGGAACCTTTCTGAGCATCCGTTTTCTTATCTATAAAGTGGGATAAAATCACGAGATCAATGAGGAAAATGTAGAGAAAAGCTGCAGAACATCATGATATTCAATTAATGCCAGTTTACTTGAATCTTGAATATTATTTGAGGTGGGGAGAATAATTTTTCTTTGTTATTGTATGATGTTATGGCAGATTGAATTAATGCCCAGAAAAACATGTTCTTAATCTTAATGCATTCCTGTGGGTGGGAACCCATTGTAAACAGGACCTTTTGATGAGGTTAATTTTAGTTAAGATGGGGCCAACTGAGTCGAGATGGGTCTTAATCGTATTACTGGATACCTTGTAAAGAAGGCCACAGGGAGAAAGCCACGGGAGAAGCTGTATGTAAACAGAAGCCAGAGGAGAAAGGAGAAGACATCGCCATATGCATTGACATGTGACAGAAAAGCCAAGGCCCAGAGGTTGCCAGCAGCCAGCCCTAGAATGCCACAGTCTTTGAGGAGAAAGCTTCGCCTTGTTGACGCCTCAATTTTGGACTTCTCCTAGCCTCAAAACCATGAGCCAATAGATTCCCATTGTTTAAGCCAACCCATTGTATAGTCTTTGTTTTAGCAGCTGGGAAAGTAAAGCAGATGCGGTCTTCTGCTCCTATATCACAAATGTCAGAGTGGGAGCTGGAAAACTTTTTCTGTAAAGGGTCAGGTAGTAAATATTTTTGGCTTTGTGGTCCATATGGCTTCTGTTCAAACTACTTGAATACGACAACTCTGCCAGTGTGACAGAAAGCAGCCACAGAAAATACATAGGTGAATGGATGTGGCTGTGTTCCATCAAAACTTTATTTACAAAACAGACAGTGGGCTGGATGCCATGGTTTTTCAATCCCAACTTTGAACAGACATCAGTCAGATTCTACCAGGTTAATTCCTCGTCCCCAAAATTCTTTCAAGGAACCTGGCTGAGTTGCGATGTTACCTTTCTCTTAGACTTTAAAATCTGATTTCAGTGCTTTCACAAAATAAACCCTCCCTTGCTAAAGGTTTTCAGCCCATTTCTGTGCAGCTTTTGGAAACATGGTGGTAATGGTGGCCCGGGGGTGGCCACCTTGACGACCACTTTCACGAGAGAACTGTTCGAACTGCAAGCTTCCCAGTGACTTATTCCTCTCTCTAAACCAGCTTCTCACATGTTCCTTTTTGTTAGGAAGATCATCTTGGGCTAGGTATATAGTAAAACAAAGAACCTTGTGTCTGGCAGGCGTTCACTGGCGCCTCAGTGAAGGATCCTGAATAACATATGCTGTTTACGTGGGGTCAGACTGAGGTTCCTTTCTGAGGTTCCGTGTTAGTGGTAACACCTGTTCTTAACTGATGTTTGGACTGAAACTGTTTTATGGTTGCAAAACTTTAGGGGGTCGACTGAGCATCTCTCCGGCTCCGTGGAGGGATTTGCAGCTCCTTTGTGAGAATGGTTTAGGCTCTCCTTACAGGGGCCCCGACAGCCGGATGACTGCATGGGATGGCTCTGCCCTTGGGCGAGAACACAGGAAGCTCGTCCGGTATCTCAGAGTGTGTATGCATCTGCCCCCACCCCCCCATTTAAATTGTGGTAAAATATAAACGACACACAGTTTCCCACTTTATCCGCATCACTGCTTGTCATTAATCAGTGTTAGGTGTCGTCAGACGATTCTACCTTGGGGAAACTATGATCCAAAAGCTCAGTGGAGAGAGAGAAGTGAGCAAGCGCTGGTATCTGTAGGTCAGGGGTCTCCAAAGTGTGGAGCACAAGAAAATCCCTGTGGGTAAGGAGAAAATAGTGACACATCTATTTACATTTGTTTTGAAGTTAAAAAAGGAAAGGCTTACTGATATTTAACAGATGGATTGGTAGTAGCTGACGTGTCTCTTGTAAATCGATGTACAAACACTGGGCTGGGAGCTGAGGCCTCTGTCTCCTGGGATGCTGAGTCAGGGGTTGGGATGGCCCTGGGGTCTGCATCTTGACAAGCAGAGGTGCAGGGACTCTGGCCTGTGTTTTTGAGACTCATCGCCAGTCCCGAAGCAGCTCGGGGAGCAGCAGGCTGCGGTGCCGGCCCTTCAGGGGGAGGCCCTGGAGGGGCGGGCTTTGATGTCATGTCATTGGGCTTGTAGAGGGCGGTGTGTGGTGTGGCCACTGGATTCTCTCTCAGTGCACGTGTATGTGCACACATGCACACGAGCAAATGCACACTCATAAACGTACCCCCCACCCCAAGGGGGGCTATCTCTTTACAGTCACATGGAAAGTACTGCCCTCTAGTTTATCCAGCCCCTCTTATGTGTGGGTGCGGACTGTTCCCAGGACTCTGAAGATTTGTCTCTAGAGCAGTGGCTCCTAAGCAGTGTGCCCCGAGCAGGGCAGGGTTCTCTGCCTAGCACTCACTGGAGAAGCCCGTAGAGCTGCTGGAAAACAGAGATTCTGGATGTGGCTGCATTGTCCTAGCAGAAAGTGAGATCAGATGGGTACATCTGTTGCTAGAGGAAGGCACTGCACACTATTTATATATATAACTGTTTCTTTATGGGAATGAGCCAGGGCAGGGTCAGCAAACTGTTGCCTGAATGCCAGGTCTGTACGGCTTGGCGAATGAAGAATATTTTCATATTTTTAAAGGCTGGTTAAAAAATGACAATGGCAACTCAGCCATAAAGAAGAATATGTGACAGAGACTGGATGTGGCCTACAAAGCCCCAAATATTTATTGTCTGACCCTTTATACACGCAGTTTGCATACGCCTGAACTAGAGTACTGTGAATGGATCTTGGAAATGTAATGTGGAGCGGAAGGAAGGTGAGTTGTAGAACATTATGCCCAATAGAACATGAATTAGGTAACATTTTACATGCTACACAAAAGAGAACTATGTGCTGTGTGTGTTTGTGTGTGTCTCTGTGGTTATGTGAGTGTGCACAGTAAAAGCATAAAACAAGGTCTTGGGTAGTTGTATCTGGGGAGTACGGATTGGAAATGAAATAGGCAAGGGAACATAGTGATTTCACCTTTATCTGTAATATTTTACTTCTTGAAGAAGGGAGGAAGGTTAGGGGAGGGAGGGAGGAATATATAGTTTTTCGTATCTATCCATCTCCTTTTCCCCACCCCAGATCCTAATTTACACATTGATCAGAATCTCTAGAAGAGCCAGGAATTTGTGTTTTAGTGTTCCCTTAGTGGTTCTGACATATGCCAGCATTTAGGAACCAGATGAGTATGTTTGCTTTTATTACATGTGGCAGCTGTGTAACCCAATTACTTTTATGTCTCGACCGACAGGAAGCTCAGACCAAAGTTTCGTGTCAGTTAACTCTGTCTCACATGCTTTCTAGTTGGTTTCTGTTGTTTGTGTGATTTAATTTACCTTCCTGCTTATGCATCTTTTAACTCTATTAAGCTTCTTGAATTCCTTTTGGAACTTGGGTGCTATTTCCACCCTCATCTTGGGGGTGTTTTATCGTCTTACTGCAGATGGGGATGGATTTGAGGTCTTCTAACATCATCAGTGTGAAATAGCTTCTGTTCATATTCTTAAACTCACCCTCCTCTTCCTCCTTGTTGCCTCTGAACTGTGAACCAAGGGAGCTGGCACATGTTCAGAAGTGGACCCAGAACCGAAAATGCTGTCAGGAGGTCCAGGAGCCTGCACCTATAGGACAGAATTCCTGACCATGATGGTCCCCAAACTCCCAGCTCCTCAGGATCACCTGGCGAGCCTTTTTAGAGGACCCATGTCTGGGCTACACCTCCAGAGAGAAGGTTGCAATTGGGGTTGAGCCCAGGACCCAACAGATGAACGCCTAAAAGGTTCCCTGGTGATTCTGTGCTGCAGAGTTTAGATGCCCTGCCGTCTCCCCCACTGATATTGTTCAAGGATGACATCTGCAGCAAACTAGCCAGCCAGTGCTGCCCAGCATACGTGTTCATGAAGGAAATTGCAAGTAACTATTGGGCATAATGCATTGCTAGAAATGATGGTTTCCAACCACAGCTGAACCCTCCCTGCTCTTGGGAACCCTCATTCCCTTTCTGGTAAAGCCTGATGATTTGCCCTTTTAGAATCTTGTCTTATTTCTTCCTGGTCCTCAATCCCAAATCTATCCCTTTATCCTCTGCAGATGAAATTGCTTCCTACTTTACAGAGAAGATGGAGGCCTTCCAATGGGATGCTTCTCCCTTCCCATTGTCTTTTCCTTACATTCGGAAGCATGGATATATTTAGGAAGCCAGTGAGGTAATCAAGGCAACTGAAGACGAGGACCTGAAATGGGGAGGTGGAGGCAGGGAAGGGTGGGAGGCCCGGGGGTTTGGCTCTGCTGAGCTTTGTGGCTGGAGGCTTTGGAGGGACCCAGGCTTGGGTGGTGATGGGGCCATCCTCAGAGGAAGCTCTGGAGAAGGGTGGGATGGAGGGGACGAGGGTGCGTTCTCTCTCAAAGGCCCGGGTGGAGGGCCAGCGAGGCACCGGTCGGCCCGCTGCTCCTCAGTTCCCCCCGGAGGGCCGGGCCCGGCCCAGGGCTTCCCCAGTGAGTGTCTGGTGTTGGAATGTGTGGTTTCCTGTCGCTCCCACGGCTCTGATAACATCCCTTTGTTTTCTAACCTTCATTTCCCCAATTTCCTAATTCCCAATTATACCAACGCTTTCTCAAAATGTAAATATCAAATTCGGAAGGCTTTGTGATTGCAATAGCTGCGTGTGAATGATTTCTAAGTGTAAAAGTAAGCTAGTATTCCATAAAAGGAACTGTTGGATACACATATTTTCATTTACCCATTTTTATTTACTTGGCATAAGAATTCATTTGTTTAATGTAATGTTTCATTATATTAGAGACATTACTACCAGTCTGTGAAAAAATAAATATGAATCATGCATTTATCATTTTTCCTAAGGCCCAACTTCTATGAAGTCTCCTGACTATTTTTAGAAAGGCACAGTATCTACTTGAAACTTGCAAAAGAGTATTCTGCATCATGCATATAGCAATTGGACTCCAGTCAACCAGTTAACTAATATGGACACGTTTTTATTAGCTCAAGTTCAGTGACATCTGTAGGAAGTTTTGCTTATCACCTGTTTTGAAGAATAGCAACCCATGACTTTGCACCATTCCTCCAGCCAGCTGGCAGAGGGTTGTTAAGATGCCTCTGAACATGAGTTGGAGCACTTTTAAACATAAAATCTTCTATCCTATAAACATAAACCGAAGATGAATTTTTCCCCTGGGATAAAGGTATATGGGGGAACAATGGCTTCGGTGAATGAACCCGGTGAAGTTATGTTTTCCTACTTGTACGCGCGCTGGAGTTAGGCCAACTTACAAGCTAAGCTGAAGAGGGAGATGAGCAGGAGTGAGGCCGGGCTGAAGTGCAGGGTCCCCGCTGCGTTGCAGTCCACTTTGGAATTCTTGCAGGAACACACTTGCACCCTGAGGTCTGTGATGTTCGTCATGGGTGGTTTCCCTGAATCTGTCACCATGATGGGCAGGTTGTAGTTTGCTTTGTTCAGGTTTTGCAGAAGGCTCACCAGGGCGTGCGTATCTGCGAAGACAAGGCCGCCATTCATGAGAGGGGATTAGACTTTTCCAAGCAAAAACAACAAGGTCTTGGAATTAAACAGACAAAACAGGCATTGTGTTTTAATTTATAATCATGTGACTGTTTAGATTTAAAGAACATTAAAATGAGTTAAAGGTTCAGTTCCTTAGTTGCAGGTGCCCAGTAGCCACACACGCCTGGCAGCTTTTGTATTAGACAGCTACGTTCATCATTTCAGGAACTTCAGGGTTCAGTGCTATTGTAAGTAATTTCAAGCAGACCCACTTTTGTGAAGATGAATGAGTACTAAGAACTCCTCCCTGCAAATTTATTATACCCTGATGGAGATCACTTTCAACATCTAGAAGAACATCTGCTCTCATCATGGGCAGGTGTTGCCACAGAGAGGGTTCTGTGGTCCACGTTTTTACCAAGCCTCAGCCCCAAGACCACCTCGGTTTCCGTGGGCATCCCTTCCTCTTTCCTAATCCCACGTCTGGTGGGAACATCTGCCACGCCCAGGCCCCTGAGCTGCCTTCAGAAATGGCCATCCCACCCAGCCTGCTCTTTGCCTTGAGGTTGTTGTCTTTGCAGTCCCTCAGATCTACAGAGATTTTTTTTAACTGACTCTGCCTGGGCACAAGTAGTTCTCAATACTTGGAAAATTTTGGGGACAATGAAAATAATGTAAAAGACTTCTTACCTATTAAATCAGGCAGAGAAAAAAGATCTTGATGACATGAAAACAAAAACAGATGAAGAATTATCACCAGATGGTGACAGCAGCAGAAATGACGAACGTAGATAATGACCACAGTGAAAAGGAAGATTAACTCAAAAAACATTTTCAGATATTCAAGTGGAACAGGAAGTCTTGAGAGAAAGTTCCATTTGGAAAGAATTGGTGATGATTATTCAAATCAGCTAGAGACATAAGAAGTAGCAAATGAAACACTAACTCCTCAAACGAGAAGGGCTGTTTTAATTAAAAATATTCAGTGTAATAGAAGTCATTCTTTAAAAAGCAATAAAATAGACAAACAGGCAAACAGAATCAATAACAAGAGAAAGGCACTAATAAGATATGAGATAGGGCTATAACAATAGATATGAGATTTTTAATGGAAAATTTTATGCACAGTTGTACTATTCATTTTCAAAACTTAATGAAATGGGTAATTCCTCACCCCCTTAAAAACTCTACTGCTGGTGTAAGAAGAAGGAAAGCTGACTAGTCAATAACAGGATAAATTCATTATTGAAGTGAATTCCTTTACTTGTTTATTTTTTGGCTCTATTGGAGGTTGAGGTGAATTTAGTAGTTAACTCACATTTGCCACGGGGAGGAAAGTGGGTAGGGCATTGTGGATATAAGGATACTTTGTAAGTCAATACTTGGGTGTTTCAGCCTTAATAAGGCAGATGATAACTGTTGGGCCAAGTTTCTAATTCTTCTTGGCCATGTGGAAAAACTGGTAGAAAGGGAAATTACTTGGAAGTTTCAGAAAGGAGGGAAAGGACACGTAGAAGAATATGGCAAAGTCGAGATAGTAGCCTAAGACTTGAAAGAAAACTCAAGATCGTTGTAAAGGTTAAGTTGAATTTGAGGACGTCTGCATCCCAAATTGAAGATGGAGGATGAGAGGTTGAAGATATTATAAAGATTCTTCTACCAGTGTGTCTCTTTTTCTTTAGTCTTTTATGAAAGCAGGCATGCCGTGGAAATCTCCCCTGAGTGCTGGTGAAAGGCAATCGGTATACAGTCACCTGAGACCCCAGGACAGTGCGGGGCCAAGAGAGGCGTGGGAGAAGCAGCCACCCCTGGCTTTTGAAGGCCAAAGATGGGGTGAGTTGGCCAATATTCTCTGCAAGCCAGGTACAGAGAAAGACTTGGTGGAGTTTGATTAAAGGAGGAAGGGCAGGAGGAGAGGAAGAACAAAGAATCACGATCTTGGGTTTGGATACTCGGGGATGGTAGCAATTCAGACACTACAGTTTAGCCAAGACAGTGAACATAGGCGTGGAGTGCGTGTAGAAAAGATAAGGAAGGAGGCGAAAGAGAACGCTTCCGTTTTGTATCTCTGAGAAACTTATATTCAGTATTTCCACAAACTGTGCTCATTTGCTGGTGGGAAAATTCTAAGTAGTTAAAATATATAACTTAAAATATACCAGGTAAGAACCCCCGGGAGAGTCTGGGAAAGCAGCAAGGAAAGAAGAACGATAGACTGTTTTAACTGCACTCACTGTTGATCTTGGAGATCTTCCAGACTTTGTCAGGAACAGCCTGTTTATGGATTTCAAATTTGAAAGGATCTGTATTTGGGTGAAGATCCTTGTCTGAAGCTCCCAAAACGACGACGCTGAGGTCTTTGGCGTCATCACAGACTTCGGCTACCGTGGGGTGAATGAAGGGGGCGTTGTCGTTGACGTCCTCCAGAGTTATCAGCAGGGTGCCAGTGCCAGTGGCAGGAGGGTCGCCTTTGGGACGAAGGGAAGATGTTAGAACACAGCTGGTGTAAAGAAATACTGACTTTCCATGGTCCCTTTTGCAAGGTCGCAGTCATTTATTAACAGTTTCAAACAGGACTAGCAATAATAGATTACATTTCTGTATAAAGCTGAGTGATTTCCAAAGCCTTTTATTTTCTGTAAGACTTTGGATTGAAGTTCTTTAGGTGTAATACTTCATCTTTCATTTGCTGCTAACATGGAAGTTGTACTAACCCATAAAAAGTCACACAAAGAGTGGGGATAACAAGTGGGACTTTTCACTGCTTAGCGAATTAAACCTTTATCTAAATATCCAGGTCGGTAGTATAGGGAGGGTATAGAGTCCGTGAGAGAAGACTGTCGTTTATTTGGAGTAGCTCTACCCCTGTGGGTCTGCTACACGTGTCGGTAGTATAGGTGGTATAGGGCAGTAGTATGGGTAGTTATAGGGTAGTATAGGGAGGGTGTAGAGTCCATGAGAGAAGACTATCATTTATTTGGAGTAGCTCTACCTGTTAGGTAGTTGACTGAAGAAAAAGATCTAATCCAGGGGTGAAAGAGGGTCGCAGGTGGCTGAGGGCACCATTGATTGGGCTGGTGTGGCTGAGCCTGCAAGACAGGGCAGATTTAGAAAGGTGGACTGCTTAGGAGAAATGAAGTCACTGGCTGCCTATTGGGGCGGCAGGAGCAATTATTATGTAATTTTTTGGGCCTTATTTTTAAATCCTTTTTCAATTTTTCTGGCAAAACTCCCTGAAATGTTTATTATTTTAGGGAACATACTATTTGCAGAATCGCTTTGAATCACCCGTCCATAAGGGCTTCCACTTACAGAAAGGGTGTTTCATGTTAGTAAGACTCAGCTTGGATTTTGTTTACCTTTCTCTACATTCATTTTTGATCATCTGTGCTTTAGAGGCTTGTTCCTGGGACAAATCATTCATTAATAGCTTCTAGTCTTCCGTGAGTAAGTTAGAGACAAATTTGTAGGCCACAAATGGTAAATGTAGACTTGCCTTATGCCAAAAGGATTTGATGCGCCTCCAGCCACATTACCCTAAGGGCTGGGTGTGTTTTCCTTTTCCTATGCTTACTTTCTTCCCTTTACCCAGCTTTATTTTATATTGCACTGTGGTGGTTCGTTTTCTGTGTCAGGTTGTGGTGTCCAGTTGTTGGGTCCGACGCTGGCCTGGATGTTGCTGGGAGAGTGTTTTGTAGGTAGAATTAGCGTCTGCAGTCGGTTGAGTTCAAGTAACGATCACCCTCGATCGCATGGGTGGGCCTTACCCAGGCGGGTGGTGACCTTAAATACAAAGAACTGAGGGTTCCCGGAAGAAGGAATTCTGTCCCACGACTCTAGCTTCCACTCCTTCCTGAGTTTTCAGCCTCAGGAATTTGGACTCAAGACTTCACATCACTCTCATCAGAATTTCCAGCCTGTGGCCTGCCCTACAAAATTTGGATTTGCCACCCCCCACAACTGCATGAGCCAATTCCTTGTAATAAATCTCTTTATATACCTACATACATACATCATATATACACGTACACACTTCTGTTTCTCCGGAGAACCTGATGGATACATGTACTACATTTATTTTTTGAACCACTCATTAATTTGAAAGTTCCCATGGGGGTTCAAAGGGGATTGAGAATGTGACTGAGGTTAGAGTACACTTGTCAAGTGCAAGGCAAGGCAAGGCCTGGCAGATCCTGCCGGTAGAGAAACAAGGAGCCCTTTTTAGGTGCAGCGGTTTATGGTTCACACGGAGGGCAAAAGGAAGAGCAGGTAAAGTGGCTCTTGCGCAGGGCCTACCGTGACAAAAGGAGCCAGGCGCTGCACCCCGGTGAAGGTTTGCCCTGTTGCTGGGGAGCTAGTGCTTGCAGCTTACAGTAGGTTTATGGCCTGCAGCTTAACCCTGGGGCTTTACAATCTGGAGTCCATGAGAGACTGTCTCCTGTCACCTCCCAGGGTTGATGGCCTTGGGGCAGCTCCTCAGGAGCCTCCCAGCCTGCAGCTCAGGGAGATGCACTAGCTCGGATGAGCTGTGGTTCAGGCCTCGCCCGAGTGGCCTGTGTGGACACGTGCAGTGCCGTCAGTGCAGGCATGGAGCTGGTGCCCTGTGGCACGGTGTATTGCAGGCTGACGAGGGGTGACGCTGGAAAGGCTGGATGGGGCGGGGGGCTGTTGTGAGAGGGAGCTTCTGCTGATTCTGTGGACTGTGGGAAGGAGCCAGAGCTTATTCACAAAGGTAGTGGAACAGCCTGAGCTGGCTGATTTCTAGAAACTCAGCAGTGGTTTGAGAGGAGAGACCATTTTCGGTGGGGAGACCAGCCATGACAGTGAGGTGGGGGTGGTGATTGGTGAACAGGAAAGAAAGGTCTTGCGTTGGTGAACAGGCACTCAGTGTGGCCGCCAGAAGACGAGTGGCATGGGGGGGGGGCACGGAAGGACAATGAGCTCAGCTTCAAGATGCCTCTGGCCCCTCAGATTTAGTGCACCCCTGTGGAAGTGTGTAGTGCTTGAGAGAAATCCCAGGCTGAGTTAGAGGCTGGGGAGTTGTCAAGATGTAGATGACTTAAAACCTTTCTAGCAAATGAAATTACCCAAGGTGGAAGCACAGATTGATAAAAGGGTGGAATCTGGAGAAATCCCCAAGTTTAAAGAGCAGATGATAATTTTACAGAAGACAGGAAGGAGGACAGTAGTATTAGCCAGGCCCCAGAGGATGAGGAGGAGAGAGAAGTAAATGGGATTTTGCAAGGGGAAAGTTACTGGTAACTTTAATTAAACAGACTTTATTTTATAGAGCAGTTTTAGGTTTACAGAATAATAGGGACACATTACAGAGTCCCAGAAGCCCCTCCCCCCACTCCTGCACAGGTGCCCCTTTACTAACACCTGGCATCATTAGTGGGGTGTGTTTGTTCCAGTTGATGAACCACATTGACACATTATTATTAACTAAAGTCCAGAGTTGACGTTAGGGCTTACTCTGTGTTGTGTAGTTCTCTGGGTTTTGACAAATGTTGTAATGCCATGTATCTACCAGTACAGTCCATGTAGAATAGCTTCTCTGCCCTGAAAATGCCCTGGGTGCCACCCATTCATCCCTTCCTTCCCCCTCATCCTGTGGCAACCATTGAGATTTTCCCTGTCTGTGTAATTTTTCCAGGGTGTCATATAGTTGGAATCATACACTATATAGATTTTCAGACTGGCTTCTTTCCCTTAGCAATGTGCATTTAAGGTTCTTCCATGTCTTTTCATGGCTTGAGAGCTCATTTCTTCTTATCGCTAATACACCATTTTATTGAGGTACCTTGTGTTAATCCATCACCTATTGAAGAACATCTTGGTTGTTTAGAAGTTTTCAAAACTATGGATAAATCTGCTATGAACATTCATGTGCAGACTTTTGTGTGGACATCTGCTTTCAACTCATTTGGATCAATATCTTGCAGGGGATTGCCGGATTGTCTGGTAAGACTAGGTGTAGCTTTATAAAGAACCTCCAGACTGTCTTCCAGAGTGGCTGTACCGTTTTGCGTTTCCTCCTTCAATGAATGAGAGCCCCTGTTCCCATGCATTCTCACCAGCATTTGGTGCTGAGTGTTTTGAATTTTAGCTAATAGGTGTTTGGTGGGATCTCATTGTTGTTTGAATTTGTAATCCTTGATGACGTTTGATGTTGGACATCTTTTCATATGCTTACTTGCCATCTGTATATCTTCTTTAGTGAGAAGTCTGTTTAGCTCTTTTGCCTATTTTGTAATTGGGTAGTTTGTTTTCTTATTCTTAAGGGTTCTTTTATATATTTTTGGATACAAGTCCTTTATCAGATGTATGCTTTACACCGGTGACCTTTTTGGGAACAGGTTCTATGAGTGGGGAAGGTGGCAACTTGAAGGAAGCTGAGGGTGAGTCCTGAGGCAGCAAGAGTATAAATTATTTAGTGGGGCTTTGGGAACTTAAGTATATCAACACCCACAGACGATTTCAGAGTACACATTCAAGTACATATCGCTAAAACTGGGACGCAAGTAAATCATCAGAAGGATGGCTATTTCTAATGGTGGCATGCCATTGTTCATTAGAGTAAGAACTGAAAAGAAATGCATAATTACTTCGAAGTTGTTTTTTCACTGTCAGCTTTAGCCATTTGGTTGAATTTCTTTATTGAAAAATTATTTTTCTCCTTTTATTGAACTAATTGAATATTTCAGGAGAATCCATTGTATTTCTTCACTCTGAATATATTATGAAGCACAGTCATTTGGTAGAATGGATGTGAAGGCATTATGAGTCTTTGAAATATGGCTGTAAGAATCGGCCTTTCGTGAACTTAATTATCTTACTGTCTTCCATTTCTCATGTATTATTCTCAGGCGAGGCTGCTGATGTCTTTCTCTGAAGGCAGTAAAATGAACTTGTTTCTTTGGGTGATGAGGTGAAGATGGCATTCCCAGGATCCTCAGGGAAAAGCTTCTCCGGGGTTATCTGCACAGTGTGGAGAAAATCAATAGCCCCATCTTCAAAATGTAATGATTTTCCACCAGTCCATTTGGCTCTAATATTTTCCAAGGCCAGTTAGTATTGGGGCCTTTGGGTGTTCTCTGGAAGTTTGGCAACAGTCCCTCCTCCACAGGACTGCTTTGCCTAACCTGACATCGGAAGCGCAGCAGGTCAGGGATGCACCTAACCGTTCTTCATATATTTTACATTTTGGTAGGGAAAAGCCTCAATTTGTGCAAACCCCCCTGGACACGGAGCTAGAAGAGTACAACCTCTTCATTGCAGCTGCCTGGTGGAGAGGATTTGTGTCTGCAGGGGCCCCCTCTTCATTGTGCTAGGAGTTGGGGTGGCCTCTTAAGAGGAATCATTCCAGCAGGGGGTCTTACATGTGATTAGGTGGTGTGTTCCCCTTGGAGAATCTGGTGAAGGCCAAGGCCGCTGGGTCTGCAGACACCAGAAGCGCAGCCAAGCCTAGGTCAGGTGTAGGTTTCGAGCAGCTGAAATGAAGTGTCTTCCTTTTACTTATGGTGAAGCTGATGCCCGGAGAGGTTTAGGACTCACTCACATCAGCCCGAAGCTTCGGCCTCTGGAGCAGGTGTTAACCTATCATGTAGCTTGATTCTTACAGGCTCTCATTCCGACCATGAAAGCAAACTAAACCCTAGACTTTGATTTGGATTATTACTATTTTTAAATGAGAAATGGCATTTGGCTAGGTCATTGCAACTATATTTGAGATGTTGAAAGCCCTGTGTCCATCGTGCTTTCTCGAGCTGATGGCCTGTTGGGACCCAGCCTGTGTCAGTGCTGTCCCCAGGGTAGGACAGCATGCGGGATGGGGGCTGGGCTCTGGGCTCACTGACCATCAGGGGCTCTGCCTGCGCCTTTCCTGTCTGCACAAGAGGAAGAGCTCAGTAGCCAAAACCGGTCCTTCCAAGAGACGACGACAGTGGAGCTGGGCTCTGCAGGGGCTGACCTTCAAATTAGAGAGGCTGGTGGGCACAGACCAGATGCCAAAGCCTTATGTGTAGTGAGGACTCTGGGC
>PVKY010005287.1:6311-17812 GCA_004027775.1 Bradypus variegatus
AACCTGGCATCAGGTGCCTGCTGGCCTGGGCACTCTGCAGGGACAGCACTACCAGACTGGTATCGAAGGGCAGGAAGGCTGCCCCTGACATTTCCCACTCTGCCACTGCAGGGTCTGCCTTGGGAAGGTGCCCACCGAACTCCACAGGGCATCTGGGAGCTGTGACAGACACTGGCCCGGCAAACAGGTAGAGGAGGACACCATGAACTGGGGATGCTGGAGGGGGCTGGTTAGCCCAGGCTTGTTAACTCTTGTTCAGCTCCCCACCTCTTCCCCCCTCGGTCCCCAGTCACTACTTGTCCCTCTTAAATGGCAAACTCTCCTCAAGCTGACTTGTGGGTGGGTGATGGGAGATCCACCCAGACATCACAAAGTGGGGGCACTTGGGTGTCCTTGAACTCACTTGTCCAGGTGGCTATTGTCCCTAACTCCTTGTGTTGGGCACAGAGTCTGTGGGCTACTGCTGAGGGAGCTGGGGTGGAGGAGAGAGCATTTACTCAGCCTATCTGTGTTGGGGACAGAGCAGGGTCCCAGGAACAACTTCAGTGAGATGCCAGGGATGCTCTCCCCAACAATAAGAGTTTCAGTTTATCTAGCAGTTCACTCTGTTCTCACTTCCTCCTGGAAATGCTGTGGTGGGGAGGGGGGTGTTGTATGCCCACACCAGCATTCCTTAGGGAGGAATCAAGCCTCTGAGCGGCCCACAAGTTGCTGAACTGAAATTGACATCAGCACCAGGCTTCTCCCTGCAGCAGGGAAGAGCTAGGGACCTCCAAGAAAGAATGGCTGGATTGTGCCAAGGTGAGCTTCCTGACTTTGGAGGAGTCCAAATAGAGGCCATGCAAGCCCTGGGGTCTGGAGCTTGGGGCTGGCCTGCTTACAGCACCTGCTCAGCCCAGGGAAGGGAAGTGAGAGGCTGCAGAGGGCTGTATACGGCCCCCCAAAACTGTGCAAGCAGACCCAGGTTCCCACTCGGACTGGGGGCGCAACACTCCTACGGAGGACCCTTGGAGGCAGCCGGAGCCACTGAAGGCATCAGTTTAGCACTGCCCCCCTCGCCTCCGCTGAAGCCTGCCATTCCACCATTGCAGCTGAGACTCCAGGCCTCGAGACTGTTGAAGGTCGAGCCCCCAGCAGGGTCACAGACGCGCCTGTTCCGGGCCGCGGAGCCGGGGACTCTTTCCGCCAGTAAAGCGAAGAAAGGCAAAGCGGCCTGGGACGTGGACAACCGAACGCACGGGGTGGGGGTTGGGGGGCGCTCTGGCCACGAAGCAGGCGCAAGACGCGCGCGCCGGGGCTCCGCTCGGTAGCGCGAGCTGTCAGGGCAGACTCGGGGCTGCGCGGGGCCGAGGGGCGCGCGGGCACGGGCGGGCGCGTGGCCGCGGCGGGGGCGCGCGGAGGCGGGCCGGCCGGGGAGGGAGGGAAAGGGGGAGGGCGGCGCCGGCAGGTTGACGGCAGCCGCTATTTGAGCGCTGGTCCGGGACCCGGCGCTCAGAGCGCTTGGAGCCAGCGCGGCGGGGAGATCGCAGCGTGCAGCCTGCAGAGGCGCCGCGGCCCGTGCAGCCCCAGAAGCCCCGCGCGGAGAAGGAGGCGGCGAAGAGGCCGGATTGCCGCACGCACCCCCCTCCGCCGCTGCCTCCGCACCCCCCCACCCCATCTCCGCGGCGCCGCATCTTGAATGGAAACATGGCGGTGCCGGCTCGGACCTGCGGCGCTTCCTCGTCCGGCCCGGCGCGGACCGCGCGCCCCTGGCCCGGCCCCGGTGCCCGGCGCCCGGCGCCCAGGCCCCCGCGCCCGCTGTTGCTGCTGCTGCCGCCTCTGCTGCTGCCGCTGCTCGCCGCCCCCGGCACCTGCGCCTACAGTTTCCCGCAGCAGCACACGTAAGTGGCCCCGGCCGGCCCCGGGACCCCGTCCGAGTCCTGCGACACCTTTCGTTACCCGGCCGGCGCCAGCCCCTCCCGCACCCTGAACCTGGGCGGGGGCGCTGGGTGTCGCTGCCCCCTGCGCGGGGGGGTGGCTGCCCCCAGCCAGGAGAGCGAGCAGCAGCGGTTACGGCGCTTCTGGCTGCTTCGCGAAACTTCCCCGCGGTCCCCCTACCTCTCTACCTCACCCCCTGAACACACACAACGGGACAGGGTACGAGCTCCGGGCCCGGGGTGGGATGGGGGGGTTCAAGCTTGCCAGCTGAGTCGCCTGCCGCTGTGCCTGTGAGAGGGGCACCCGAGGTTGTGGGGGGAGGGCAGCCAGCGACCCTTGCCCGGCGGAGTTGAGGCCGCTGCCATACCACGTTCTCTCCCCTGTGGGAACCTGGTGCTTTAGCGGCCGGAGGTAGGGGACCAACGCCACACCTGTCTTCAAGGGCCTTTTCTTTTGAGGGGAGACTGGATGGAAAGGATGGAGCACCTTCTTGCGGTGACCAGTGCTGTAGAGGAGGTCACTGTGCCTTGTTCTTGGACGCCCCCCCCCCAGCTGGGGGAAGGGTCACCGGGAGAGCCCAATTGGGAGGTGAAGGTGTTGGGAGGGGCAGAAGGTGAGTGGCCTGGAGAACACCTGCCTGCTCCTGCTGCTGCTGCCAAGGGGGAATTAGCATTTCCCAGCCCTGCCAGCTTCTGCTGGCTCTTGTGGTCCTTTCAAACCCTCTCTCCTTCCCGAAGAGTCTACAAACTCTGGCATTTTCCTCTGGGTGAGCTTGGCCAGCGGTTCTGGGGTTAAGAGTGGGTATTTGGCACATGTGGCCTCTAGGACAGTGGTTGTTTCTGTGGGCATCATGCCCCAGCCTTGTGTCAGTGCCCAGACAACCCTCTCATGAGTGGCTTTGGGGCATGGTGATCACCTTGCTGTCTTTTTGTCTGTCTCTGGGTCTCAGGAGCCACCTGTCCCCGGACCCCTTCACCGGTGGCCATGCCTGGTGTTTGGAGCATGAGTAGCCAGGCTGCTGGTGGTCAAGGGGAAGGGTCTGGCCTAGAGAAGGGGGCAGACTGGCTCTGCGTCATTAGACCAGTTCTCCCCGAGGTTCTGCCACGAAACCTGCCAACTCCAGAGTGCAGGTTCTCCCAGATGAGGAGAAAACAAACTCGGGAAAAGCACTGCTTTTGGTCTTTCTCTCCGTCTTGTAATCACTCTCTCGTTGTGCAGCCTAGCTGTGCCAGGCGGGTAGTCACTTGGCAAATTACAGGTGCCGCACAGACATGTCCTCTGTCAACTGTCTGGGTTTTGTGCATGTATATGGGGGTTGTACAGGGAAAAGAGAATCGTATGGAAGTTCAGGGCTGATGGGTACCTTATTGTCTTTCATGTGCTCTGATGAAAATGGACTTAAACCACAATGTTTAAAAAAAGCAAAAGCATTATTTTTGGTGGTGGTGGTGTTGTTATTCTTTTCTCAAAGGCAAGCACAGGCCAAGCCACAATTCTTTTTTTCCTAGCCATTTCATGGCTCCTTGAGTGGAGGTTTAAGTAGCTATCTCCTTCCATCTCTCCCCACCTCAGTCCCTCTCCCTCCAACCTGCAGTGGTTCGATGGCTGCTGGGCCTCTTTGGGTCCCCCTGGATGGCCATTGTGAGGCCCTGACCAGAGCAGACACCTGTCCCTTTACCCCCAGCCATAAAATGGCCAGGTGGGTGTGACAGCAACGGCGCATTTCCAGCTGGATGCTCTCCTCTTGTCGATACAGTTGGAGCTAATTTGAGGGTTTGGGACATGTCTTGCAAACCATAATTAGGGAATGAGAGTTAGGGGTGGGGGGCAGCGCGGCTCTGAGAGTCTGGGGGGAGGTGACTAATAGTGTGACGCCATGGTGTGTTTGCCATGACAGCTAGCGCCCTTCAGCTGCCCTGGTCCCCGCGGAGGCAAATGCCCATTTATCCTTGCAGGGAGGAAGGGGAGAGAATGAAGTGAGGTTCCCCCTGCATGACCATGGCCCTTGGGAGTTGGAGCATTTGTCGAACTGACAAGAAAGGCTGAGACTGCCGTGGGGGCCAGAGGGCTCAGGGGGGCTGTTCCAGGGCAGGTGGCCTCCTTGAACCCTCTCCTGGGCAGTGTGGCCAGGCCAGTCCCTGACCAAAGCCATGCTAGATGGGACTTTGATACAGGTGGCTTTCTGAGGTGGGGAGTGGGACCGTCAGCCTTTTGATACTGGGGGGACAGCCCCTCACTGCAGAGGGCACTTGCTGGGAAAGTCATTTCCTCAGATGTCTGACAGAGCCACAAGCCCAGCTTCACAAGCTGCTGGGTTTTATGCAAGTGTGGGTTTGGGGTCCGGTGGCCACTATTTCTGTTGTCACTCTGGCAGTGTGGGTCTCTACCCACAGGGCTAATTGGATCAAGACGGCTGCTGGATCGAGATGGGCAGTGGAGTTGCCGCTGGAGGGGGAACCGGGCTTTGGCTTTTAGGGAGGATGGGGGCTTCTCTTGCCCCACCTGGCCTGGATCAGTGCTTCAAACAAGGAGGCCACATGTACATGAGCGTGTGCATGTGCACGCGTGTGTTGGGGGAGAAGGAGATGGGGTTGGAGCACACACATGCTCCCTTTTACTGGCTTCTTCCTGTTTCTGATTATTCTCACCCCAGCCATTCAGGCTGCTGCTACACAAGGGGTGGCCTTTGCTTTGCCTCTCCTTGTGTCCTTTCCTTGCCCCCCCACCCTACCCCATCCTGTCAAGCTCCTTTCCCCCTCCCCTGCCCCCCTTCTTTGGGTTGCTCATTTTCACTTCTCCAGAATCCCTGCCCATTCCTCTCATCTTTCTGTGCCCACCCTGTCCTGCCCACCTCTTTTGTTCTCTTCCTTGGCAACCTGCCCCCTTGTCTCCAGCATCCCTGGGTTTCTCTGGCCCCTGCCCCATGTTCCTGGTTGAGGGCTGGGTGGAGCACCTGGCCGAGCTGCCTGGCTGGCTGCACCCTCTTGGCCCAGCTCTGCCCGGCGATGGTGCTGGCCAGCACCTCCCTCCCTCTGGGGTCAGGAGGGTGGGGGGCAGTGAGGAGCCCGAGGGGTCTGGACCCCCAGCAGATTAATGATGGCCAGAGTGCATGCTCTTCTCCTGAGCAGACACACCAGGAGCAGTGCCCGTGACGGGGCATGCGTCAGTCTGGCTACAGTTAATGGCGGGTGACGTGTGTCTGTCTGGGCCTCCAAGCCCCCGTCTCTACCTCCCTGTGGCTCTCCCTGTTGGGGAGTGGCAATGTCACACATCTGGATCCTCCCTCGTCCCACCAACCTGCCGCAGCATTTGCAGGAGGGAGGGGGTAAGGCTTCCTGCAAGGGGTGCAGAGCTGCCAGGTGCTTGCATCCCTCCTGGTGTGGAGGGTTTCAGGGTCCTTGACTGCTGTCTGCCCCCCACCCTGGCCCCACTTTCTTTGGGTGCCTCCTCCTGGCCAGCTGTGTCAGGCTAATCCCCGAGAAGGAAGAGAGCCTATTTTAAGACAAATCCCCTCATTCGACGCAGGGTGAGTCTCATTCTGGATTCTTCATTACACTCATGTCTCCAAGGAGAGGCTGACTCCAGAGTGAATCTGGCCCTGTGAGGGGAGTGAGCACTTCTGCAGGCAATACCTCCTTCTCATCTCTGCCTGTGGGCAGGTGGGCATGGCCAGCTCTGGGGTGGAGGCACATTTTGGGGACATGCTGGGTGTCAGGTATGTCCATACTGGGTGTCCAGAACTGGCCCTCCCCTATTGGGGTGACCTTGCCTCAGTTTCCCCAAATGAGATAATAGAATCTGCTTAACAGACAGGTGGTGAGAATTAATGGGAGAGGGTGTAGCATCTGGTAGGCAGGAAGGCCTCTGCCCACAGCCACCATGGCAGCTCTTGGTAACATAAAAAACAGACTCTGATGCCATGGCCTGATGCTCCCCACCCACCGCCCCACTGCCAGCCTTATCACAATGCTCCATGGCCCAAGTGCCTTCCTGTCCCCTGCTTGGTTCATGCTATTCCCTCACCACTGCATGCATTCCTCAGGGGGCTTCAATCCCCTCCTTCTCCCACCTTCCAGAGGCCTCCCCTCATCTGAGCTCAGTTTGTACCCACCCACAGGGCCACCATTCCTTGAGGACAGAAGCTGGGTCACCTCCTTCCCTCCCCCCAGCCCAGCCTGACCAGATGGGACACCCCCGGCTAATGGTGGCTTCCCCTCACCAAGCCCAGGCCAGGCCCCTTACCCACATTACTGCCTTGACCTCAGAATCCTGTGAGTTGGAACAGTCATGCCCATCCCACAGATGGGAAGACTGAGACTTGGAAAGATGAAGGGACCTGCCCAAAGCCCCAGAACTACAAGAGGCAGTGCTGGGAAAGGACTCTGTTGGACACCCAGCTGCCTTGCCAGGGTCCAAGTAAGGGGGTGGAGTGGCTCAAAACCTGAGTCTTCAGGAAGGAAACCAAGAGGCCTGGGATGTGGGAGTGCACCTAGGCCTCCTAGCTTTCCTGCTCTGTGCTTCTGTCCTCTTCTGGATCTCAGATAATCCTGGGGCCTTCCTTGGCCCAAGGCTGCCCTGCTGGCCCCAGGGCTCGTAGCTCCATTGCCCACCTCCACCCTTTACCCTTACGCACACAGGCAATCACACAGCCTCTCACCCTGGCCTTAAGTCATGGGCCTAGCCTGCTTGGCTTGGAAGGGTGGGGGATGGCAGGAAGGTCTCCAGCTTGAGATGCTGTCTCCCTCTCCAGATTTCAGGATGATCCTGGAGAAAAGGGCCTTCGGGGGAGAAGGGGTAATGGAAACCTGAGGCTGGGTCCTCTAGTCCCAAGGCAGCTTTACCAGGCCCGAAGGACTTCAGAGGACTTGGACCTTGTAGACACTTGGGTTTTCTGGCCATCTGGGCAGGTGGGGCATGAGGGTTAGCTTGTGCATGGATGTGGATACACATGTGTGCGCATATGTGTTTGTGTGCTTGCCCTGAGTGCGTTCACACATATGTACACTTGCCTGCATGTACACACATGTACAAGGACATGTGTGCCTGTGTGTATGCATGTGTGTGAAGATATGTGCCCATGTATGTGGGGGGGCACTGGAGGCTTTGGAATCAATGGAGGTGGGCACTGGCCGAGTCTGGAAGCAGGTTGTTATCTGTGGAATTGAGGGTGAGGGGCACGGGTTTCTCTCCTTCCCCTTTCAGCCCCATTCTGCCACCCCCACCCCTGGGCTTCTGGGGTCTGCTGCTGTCCTTGCAGCCCCTCCAAAGGCTATTCTGGCTTCCAGATTCGAGATTTGCCTTGGGACCTGGTGACCTTTTGTGTTTAAGCAGTGGGGGTCATGCATGGCCTGAGGCCTGGGAATGAGGGGCTTTCCCACTGCTGACCACATCCCTCCAGCCAGCTGGGGAGATTTCCTTCATGCTGGGTTTTGGTTTTGGTTTTTTTGTTCCCCTGTTGTCTGCTGTCTAAACAAGAAGCTACAGAATCAATATTCGTATTCCCAGAGGGAGAGTATGTGTGGTTTTTGCTTTTTACCTCTTTCCCTTCCTCTCTTGTCCTGTGTGACCTGAAGAGCCTCTTGAGCTGCCTGTAGCTAAGGCCGGGACTTGGGGGGAGGGGGTTGTGTCTGACATTGTGCAGGTGACCACATAGGCTGAGATGCTTCTGGAGGGCTGATGAGGCCCCTACAGGAATCTCTTGGGGCCTCCCTAAAGGAGTACAAGCCCTGTCCCTTGGGCCCACATGGTCTGAGTCTGGTCTTATGTGGGCAGGACACAGAGGGCAGGACTCAGCCAGGCCCTGCCCGGCCAGTGCGGGGCTCAGGCCAGTGGTTCAGCACCCCTGGCTTCTGGTCCTGCTCATGGACCACCTAATCCACCACCCACCTCATATGGGACTTTTCCTTTTGGGGATGGTCTGGCCCCATTTGGGCCATGGCCACTGCTCGGGGCAGTGACAAAGGCTGGTGAGGGCAGGGCCTCACACACTAGGAGACTTGCCTAGCTGGGGTGAGGTGGGAGGGAATCTTCACAGCCCATCCCCACCTTGTGCTGGCCTGGTCCTGGGGGGCCTCTCTCAAGGGCAAGCCAAGCCCAATCTTCTCAGCTAGGCGCTTCCTTGGTGACCTTGAATAAGGCCCCTTCTCTTACTCAGCATGCTTCCTCTCTTCTAGGGCCCTTCCCACTTTGATATTCTGGGGCCCTAATGAGACAGGTTTGAGGCCTCCTCACTCCTCTCTGGTTGTAGGGAGAGGCCTGACCCCCCGCCCAGCTGGGCCTCATCTCCTTCAGTTTAGGGGGTGCCTGTACCTCCTATCAGGGCCTCCAGCCACACCTTGGGTGCTTTACAAAGGCTTCTCAAACTAACCCACTTTGAGCTCTGGTCAGCCTAATTGTTTAGCAGGGAGGGAGGGGCACAGGAAGTCTTTCCTGCTCAACATTAACAATCTCCCCCACCTCAGAAATTATTCTTGTTAGCCAAAAGGGAAAGGAGAAGCCATCCTCCTCACATGAAGAGCCGCCCCTCTGCCTGTCTCCTCCCTGCCCCCCTTCATTAGCCTCTCTGGGTGTCTGCTCTGTAAAACGGGTTCTTACGATTGCATTGCCTCATAGGATTGGGATGTGAAAGGTCGTGAGGAGTGGGCCTGACCCAGGGAGTGTGGAAAAGGACATGTGGGTCCTGACTGGGTCTGTGAGGGTTCCCAGTCCAGCATGGCCTGGGCTCTGGGTTCTTAACACCTGTCTCCTCACCCACAGCACCCAGTGTTCAGCCAGGCCCTGCAGGCCCAAGGACCCGATTGTAGTTTCTGGGTCTTTCCTCCTATGCTTGGCCCTCACCTCAGCCTGTGCTTATGTGAGCTTGTGCATGGATGTGGGTACACATGTGTGCTCATATATGTGTTCGCAGGTATGCATACTTGTCTGCATGTACACATGTGTACCAGGACATGGGTGCCTGTGTATGTGCATGTGTATGAAGATAATGTGCCCATGTATGTGTGTTTGGGCTTGCATGTTTGGGTGGGTGCAGGTATGTGTGCATGTGAATGCTCATGTGTGTGCACAGGTGTGGGTGTATGCATGTATATGCATATGCATGTGTGTGTGCATATATGTATGCGTGCATGCACTGTTTATCTCTCTGAGTCAGGATATTGCTCCCAGTGCCTGTCTCCCGCACCTGCCTTTGAGGTTAATGCCAGGGCTTGTCTAGGCAAATGCTGGCAGTGGGAAATAAAGCCTCCTGGTTGTTTGGACCAGCGTTTTGCAAACTTTTATGTCAGGAACAGTCTGAGTTAAGGCTGAGCTGGAAAGTTTGATCACCTACCAACTGGCACAATGACACTGTGCGAAGGAAACAGAGAGGTTGCATTCTTGTAATTCAAATTTTTGCAAATTGAATGGTATTTTAGATTTACTGAAGGAGCTTGAGACTTAGAGGAGCTGAGTGAGTCCTTTGTGAAGCGAAGCATCTTTGCAAACAGCCCTTTACACATACAGAACGCAGAGCGGGGTGGGAAGGTAGAGGTACCTGCCCAGGCAGGGGGGGACGCCCTTGCTGTGTGACCTTGGGCTGGCATCTTTCCCTCTCGGAGCAGCCCTTCTCATTTGCACACTGAAGGGGCTACAGACTGGCAGCCCTTGCAGTATCTGCTGTAGATTTGGGGTCCTTGTCCTTGGCAAGATATCTGTGCCATCGGCTGCAGCATGATTTGGGCACATAGAAGCTTTGGATTGAATGATCCCCGCCTATTCCTATTTGGGGGCATTTCCAGCAAAGCCTCTTCTTTCTGAGGATGAATTTTTGTCTTCTGGGTTTTCTTAAAGGAGGCTGTCTGGGTGCCCTGTGCTAGTTGCTGGTCCTTAGGGCTGTGCGGGGCCTGCTCTGATGGGTTCTGATGTCCAAGGGAACAGTTCAAGTTTGATTTCCTGGCATTCTCAGGGCCTGTGTGTTGCCAGTGTTGGGATGGCCTGGAGTCCTTGGCATTTTGGGAGGGGGCTCCTGCTAAGGGCAGAGGTGGCTGTGAGAGGCTCAGGAGCCTGTAGGGCCAGTCAGGGTTCCTGCAATGGCAGGAAGCCTGGATGGGATCATCTCCTTAGGCAGTATGGACCTTGCTGCATGCTTTCCAGACTTGGGAAGGACGTATGACAGCCAGAGAAGGTCCTGGGAGCTCCTATGCACCCTCATACAGAGAGAGAAACTGAGGCCTGGGGGAGGGGGAGGGAGCCTTCTGCTGGCTGCACACACTCTGCAGGCAAGGCAAAGCCCAGTGCCCAGCACCAGGGCTCAAAATGTACTGCACAAAAGGTGACTCCCATTCGGCCTTCTTTGCACCAGGACATAATAGGTATTTCTCTTAAATAAAAACATCCCTGACATGAGGTGGGAGAACAATTTGAGGCCTCCTTGGCAAACCCTGCAGCATGACGTTCCTGTGTGGTGTGAGGCCCCAGCCCCTGGTGTTTCTCTGGGGCAGACCTTGACACCCCTGTGCCATTTAGGGGTCACCTCTGGGTCCCCTCTTGAAGGGCAGCTTTGTCGCTGGGTAGGGTGGGCTCAGACTGGCTGGTGTGCTCCCAAGATGTGTAAAGGACCCTGCTGTGTCACTGAGTTTCCAGTCTGATGTGGCATTTTAGTTTTGATAACTTCCCTCCACAGCTCATGTTCTCCTCCCGCTAGCGCCTCCTGTAATGCTGAATTTGAAGCCTTAAAGGTCAGGCCTGGTGCTGCCATCGGTTCCAAAAAACAAACAACAAAACAACCCACCCCGGCCCCACCCCCAACTTCATTTGTTAGAAAAGGAAGTGAACTGGTGAAATAGGCCCCTGTGCCGAGGGCTCTCGTAGACGGACATTTCTCCTTTCTCCCTGGGTGTGGTGGGGTCCTGGGAGTCTTCCCTTCCCTCCCTAGACCCCCCAGCTATACCTCTGCATGCGTCATTGAGAGTTAGCTGTGTCCTGCCCCTGAGAAGCCAGCCATGAATAGAGTCGCACTTCTTGGCCTGGTGTTCCAGGCCCTGCCCGGGTTGGCTCTGGCCTCAGGCCACTAGTCCTGTGAATAGCCAGGCTCCAGCCAGGCTGGCTGAGCCACTTGCAGGTCCTAGTAGGAGCCCCGACCTCCCCACCTCTTGACCTTTTCTTACTGAGTCCCTCTACCAGGCTGGCTTGCTTAGCCTGAATGGTGGGGCGAGGAGCCCTCCTGACCAGATGCCCTCCTCTGGCTCCCTACCCCTTTTGGGCCTCTCTTTCAGCCCTGTGCCCCCACCCCCAGTTCACAGGGGCCCTTGAGGAGTAGGCATTGAGCTGACTGGCTCCCCCTCAAAAGCTGAGTCTGAGGAGAACATTTGGCTGCAAGGAAAAGCAGTTGTTTCTGTGAATACCTCAACAACCCCAGCTCAGTGATTTTCTTCCTCATGGTTAGGCCTGTCATCCCCTGACAAGAATCCCAGAGATGGGAGAGTGTGTGCTGCCAGTGAGGACTGAGTCTTCACCTACACTGTGCCCAGCTGACCTTGCTTTCAGTGTGGCAGTGTGTCCTTGGTTGACTCCCCTCGTGGCAACAAGACGACTGCCACAGCTCCAAA
>PVKY010005288.1:0-17692 GCA_004027775.1 Bradypus variegatus
GTTGCGGTGAGGGTGGAGAAGAAGGGAAAGGTTTGAGCTGTGTCTCAGAAGGAGATGAGTGAGCAGGATTGGTGACCGATGGGGTGAGGGAGCTGCCAGGGTGAGCGGCGACGCTGTGGTTTTTGTTCTGGCATCTGGGTGGATGGCAGTGACCTTATGGGGGAAGCAGTGTCTGGAGCTTCCCAACCAGGGACAGATTAGGCAGGGACAAGGGACAAGGCATTCCAAGTTGGACATTGAGCTTGCGGCTCCTAAAGAATTGGGATGGTGGTGGGTGCAGAGGTAGAAGCAGAGAGGACGGACCGAGCCCCCCGCAGACATCTCCCGGGAAGGAAGGGCATGGACCCCGAGGCCGGTGTGCGCTGGATGCTGTTCCAGGAGCCCGCAGTTGGAGCCTCTCATTGGTTCCCAGCAGCTTCCAGGGGCGGTCATCTTTCCACTGGTTTGTCTAATGTTCGAGAGGACTGAGGCTCACAGAGGTCAAGAAACTTGTCCCAACTCCTGCAGCTGCTGGAGGCCGAGCTGCAGCCGCGTGTCAGCCCTTGCAGGGTCCGCTCATGCCCTCTCTGGTGGGGTCAGTCTCCGTGTCCTTGGGTTCAAGAGCATATCTCGTATATGATGAAATTTTGTTTTCTGAAGTTTCTCAAGTGAGTCCACACCCATGGTCTGATTGAAAATGTAATTAGTGTTCATATTAGAGCTTACCAAACACTTCCCTGATATTTGAGCATCAACAGAGGAACCGAGCAGCGCTGTGTTTGTGATCTTTGATTTACAGCTGCCTGTGCTCAACCAGCTTTATCTGAGCAGGAGGCTATAAATAAAATGAAAATAAATGGAAACAATGCACCTATAAATTGTGTTGCAGGAACCTCCAATTGCCTTTTAGAGGAAATCCCCAATAAAATGGTGGTTGGCAATCCATTTGAAAGCGAAGGGGCCGTAGATCACTGTGGCAAAGTCAGCGTAGTGAAGGACAGGCTACCATGTTGGGATATTTTAAAGAGGAAAATTAGTGGAATCGCTGAAACTTGCTGTTTGTTGTTAGCTGTGGTGGAAGCCCTCTTTCCCCCTGCTTCTTCCTACTGTGTCTTGCCAGGTGGAGATAAAGGTGGTCTGTGGAAAGTGCTGGGTTTTAGAGAGGCAAGTTGGTGTTTCTGTCCCTCCTCCCCCCTTGCGTTTTCCAAGCCAACTCCTGGCCTCCTGCGGGGGGTGGGGGCCGGCAGTGAGGCAGGGTTTGGCCCCCAAGCCCAACCTGACGTCCGTACCTGGGGGGCAGGAAGGCTGACGAGGGGCAGAGGCCCCAGAGCCAGGCAGGCGCAGGGGGGCCGGGGTCCTGGGCATGAGAAGTTCCTTTGTCTTGATTTGTCTCGTCTTGTGCTCTGATGAATTGGGTCCCAGAAGTTACGATCCGTGAAAAAGAGCAGGTTCTCTTTAAAGATAGGTTGCCCATTATACTTTAATAAAAAGGTTATTTTTAAAACCTTCAAAAGAGAACTTTATTCTCATTCTGCTGAAATAAATTGTGGCTGTTTGCTAATTTCTGGTATCAGGTGGTAACAAGTCACTAAACAAGTCTCCAGATTGGTCGGAGAGCTCCTTTCTCACTGCACCAGGACTATCCCAAACAGGTGCTTCAGTCCTCCTTTTTGGTTTCCACTGGGTGCTGCAGAGAGAGGGGAGAAGGGCTCGAGCAAAGACACAGAAGGGCACATAGTACCCATCTCGTGCTAAACTGCATGAGAGTTTCTCTTCTAGAATGAATGTGAGTGTAAATGGAAGCTTGGAGAAGAACAAAACCCACGGGTGCACTGGGACCCCACCGGCCTGGGAGGGCACCAGAAGGTGCAGCTGGGTTGGGAAAGGCAGGGTGGGGGGCCCAGCCTCAGTTATGGCAGCGTTTTGGAATTGTGAGATTAGTGGGAAGATACATACAGTGTAATCTCACTCTATTTATATCTTAATTTTAAATATTAATGACCAGGTCCTGTTTAGGATCCCTGTTTTCTTTGTGGGGATGGTGAGTGCTCTGCATGAAAGCATTTGTGTGCCTTTTAGCTCAGTTGTTGTGGTTGTGAGAAGCTGAGCTGTTTGGACTTGAAGGACACAGCTCAGGCTCCGTTTGAATCTACCGAGGCTTGCGGTGAGACCGGCCTGGGGAGAGCCTTAGGAAGAGTTGGGGTGCAGGTCAGGCCCACTTCGGGCTCCTTAGGGCCTTTCAGGGTCGCCAGCCCCTCACACGCAGGTGCAGGGCCTTCTCGAGTTCCAAAATCCTGGGCTGGGCGCTACCCAGGGATGGGTTAAGCAACCCCTATCCTTGGACTTCGTGACCTCGTGGGGATGCCAGGGGCGCAGCCAGCAGCTGGTAGAGGCTGAGCGTTGGGAAGAGGGCGGCTGACCTGTCCGGCGGAAGTGAACAGGAGAGCTTTCAGGAGGAGGTGGCAGTTGGGCTTTGCTAGGAGGCGACAAGGGGCGCCTTTCAGAGGGAAGCTGTGGAGTGAAGAGTGATGGTGGCTGCAGAGGAGCGAGTGGTTGAGGCTCTCTGGCCCCAGGCTTAGGGGGAAACCACAGCCATGTGCCCTGCTGGCCTGTGGATGCCTGTGTGCCAGCCAGATGGGATCACCCCACTTTCTGGGCGGAAGCAACGGAGCCAGGGCACATGGACCTGCCGGCAGGAATGGATCAAGCTCTACAGATAACTTCCACATGTTAAAACTTGGCCCGTCCAACATAAAACAAGAACACATCATAGCTATCATTTAATTGTTCATGCAGGCTAGCTCTTCATGTAGCGATTTATAGTAATCTCGGCGAAAATAACAGTTTTGTGTTACAGCTATAGGCATTTTCACCATAAGTGTTCAAACATTCCTTGATTTAAAATGTGCACCCCCAATTTTGCATCCTCTGGAAAAGACATGAACAACCCAGAGATGAAATGCCAAGTTGCTTTCTGTTGGGCCACTTGAGAGATAAGGATCATTAATATGTGAGATATTATTTGCCAAAATCCAAATTGGCTTGTTTGGGCCTCTGTGGACTCCAAGACGAGTAACTTATTTATTTATTTATTTTTTTAAATTCAGTTTTATTGAAATATGTTCACATACCATACAGTCATCCATGGTATACAATCAGCTGTTCACAGTATGATCATATAGTTATGCATTCATCACCACAATCTATTTCTGAACATTTTCCTTACATCAGAAAGAATCAGAATCAGAATAAAAAATAAAAGTGAAAAAAGAACACCCAAACCATCCCTCCATCCCACCCTATTTGTCATTTAGTTTTTATCCCCATTTTTCTACTCATCCATCCATACACTAGATAAAGACGGTGTGATCCACAAGGTTTTCACAATCACACTGTCAGCTTGTAATCTACATTATTATATAATCATCTTCAGGAGTCCAGACTGCTGGATTAGAGTTTGGTAGTTTCAGGTATTTACTTCTAGCTATTCCAATACATTAAAACCTAAGAGGTGTTATCTATATAGTGCATAAGAATGTCCACCAGAGTGACCTCTGGACTCCATTTGAAATCTCTTAGCCACGGAAACTATTTAGTCTCATTTTGCATCCCCCTTTTGTTCAAGAAGATACTCTCAATCCCACAATGCCAGGTCCAGATTCATCCCTGGGAGCCATATCCTGTGTTGCCAGAGAGATTTACACCCCTGGGAGACGGGTCCCATGTAGTGGGGAGGGCAGTGAGTTCACCTGTTGAGGTGAACATTTTTAACATTTTCTTATGAAAAATTTCAAACAGAGAAAAAAGGTGAAATACTTGTGGGTGAACATCCATTTAAGCCACTGGGCATCTACATGACATTTTGCTATATTTGCTTTTTTACCCCTCTCTCCATTGTTTTTTCCCTACCCACCCATCAATCCAGCTTATTTTTTTTTTATACTTTTCAAAGTAAGTTGTAGACATCAGTGGCCTTTACTCCTAAACATTTAAGCATGCATGTCATTAGATTTAATTTTTTAAGTAAAATTTACAGTGTAATACACAAATCTTAAACCAGCATGCGATGAGTTTTGAGAAGTGTATGACCTTCGCAACCCAAACTCAATCAAGTTATAGACCATCACCCTCAGCCCAGAAAGTTTCGCAGGTGCTCTTTTGCAGTACCTAAACTCTCCACCCACATGGTGGGCAACCCGGGCAGATGAGTGCGGGAAGGTGGCTGTGGTGCCCTGAAGGTGTGTGCGTGGGGGCGTCTTATGGAGCAGCTGTGGTGCCCCGAGGGTGAATGGTTGGGGTGTCTTACGGAGCTGGCTTGCAGCATGGAGAATGGTCTGTGGGCCCAGGATGGTGCCTTGGCAGCTCTGCCAGTGGATTGGGTAGTGATTGGGCCTTGCTGATGAGAAGGAAACTCAGTGAGGTGCTTATGAACAGGTAGAAGGAGGGGGCAGAGAGGTGGGGCTGGGATTGCCAGGACCCGCTGGGCTGTGGTCCTCTGGGTGCCCATGGTGCCTGGTGGACGCCCTGTGTGCCCAAGGGAGTGGGTGGGAAATGTGTTCTTTCTCAGGTATTCAGTGGGTGTCAGACTTGCTGCAGATTTCAAGATACCTCTGTGTGCACCCTAATTCTGCCACTTGAGCAAGTCCTTTGCTTCTCCAGCCCATAGTATCCTTCTTTGGGCATTGGGCCATTGTCCTGGTGACTGAGCACAGGCCTGCAGCTGGTTCTGCTCCTGCTGTCGGGAGGAGGTAGGGTAGGCTCTGAACGTCTCTGTGCCCCACTACCCACCTGTCAAATGGGATAATGGTAACACTGACTTCTGGCTGATACATGTGGAAGCTTGGGGAACAGAATCGACACATGGTAGTGCTCTACACATGTGGGCTGTGCCCCACTACCCACCTGTCAAATGGGATAATGGTAACACTGACTTCTGGCTGATACATGTGGAAGCTTGGGGAACAGAATCGACACATGGTAGTGCTCTACACATGTGGGCTATCGTCAGTGTGGATATCATTTTATATGTTTTTGTAGTGATGATGGCGGCTCCCAAAATGATGCAGTGGGAGGTGCCTCACACAGAGCCTGGGTCATGACAGGGAGAGGAAGTTGGTGATGGAAGGACACTCTGGCTTTATTGTAAGCGGTCTCACCTGCTGACCACGCGTTATCCTCAAGCTTCTAAATGCCTCCTCTTGCTATCTCTGCACAAACAAGCACCCATTGTGCCCCAGCACATATCAGGTGAGGCCTTTTCACCCGCTCAGAAGTGAGTTGGGTCTTGGTTCTATGGTTGACTCCCAAGAACTTCTGGAAAGGTCTCTGCAGAGGGGCTGCCTTGAGAGGAACTGGGGGTACCATTCGCAATGAGCGAGGGGAGGCTGGGTGGTGTGGCGGCGAAGGCGGGCCAGCTTCTTCTGTGCTAATACAAATAAACTGCCTCTTGCTCAAAGCTGATTCACCTGAGCATAAACATACAATGGTAAGAACCAGCACACCATGCCCTGTGTTCTCACAAGCAGCTGAGCTCACAACCAGCAAGGACAGCTGCTTTCCGTTCATCATACAGACACATGCCGTTTGCATGCTGTGTTGGGGCTGAAAGCAGATGGGAAGGTGTCAGAAGTCCCAAACCAAATGTTTATGGAGTTGTTCAGTCCTGACATGGCCCCACAGTCACTGTCTGTTTGGCTGTCATTTGCCAGAGTCCAGGCCTGGGCTGGGCAGGCTGGCCTTGTCCAACCTCGGTGGGTGTGTGTGTGGAGAGGGTGGTAGATGCTGAGACCTGGAGATGCTCTGGTCCTAGGACTTTTCTCATAAAGCTGTTCTCGGCCTTGGGGATAGACTTCTTGAGAAGTCTCACATTCCACGGTCCCACATGACATGGCACCCTTATACTGCAGCAGCTATGGGGCACGCTGCTCGCCGCAGTTTAGAACATGACGTGTTCCCTCGCGTGCCGCTGCCTTCTCTTCTTGGTTTCCTCTGAGAAGTTGGCATGCTGAGTGTGGGGACAGGGTGTGTCCTGTACAGTATCTGATCAGCAGGTACTGCCCGCCCATGCACTCGGGGCAGACTGTACCAGACAACGTGGCCATGAGTAGAAAGCTCATTGGTGAGCCTGGTGACAGTCGGCTGTGCAGCTGAGTTGTTGGGTGGGGCCAGCAGAAGGTTTCCCATGGAGGTGGGCAGGAGCAAGTTCCGAACGATGGTAGCCTGCAGGAATTGGAGGTGCGTTGACAGGACCTATCAGGAATCTGGCATGGCCGGGGGCTGCTGGGAGGGTGGCTCTGTATGGCCCTCTGAAGGCCTGCAGCTGTCGCTGTGGTCGTCACGGAGCCTCTGCGTGTGCTGGCGACATGGTGCCAGCGCGTGGTCTGAGCACAGCGAGCCTGGAGCACAGTCTCAGGCTTGTGGACCCACCATGGTTCCTGAGTGGACAGCGGGAGGAGAGCCCTGGGTGGTCTGGGGACAGTGAGCATAGAACATTCTAGAGGCACAGTGTCGTCCTCTGTCCAAGGAAGGCTGGTCTGCAGGTCCCCTCAGCAGTCACATGGTGATTCTGGGGGCGATTCCACTCTGGGGCCCTCAGGAGAATGGCCCCTTCTGGCGCTGGAGCCTCTGGGGCTCTAGCATCGGGCTCAGTTTCTTGGGGCTTGTTTGATCCCCTCAGACTCGAGGGGCTCTACGTTTCAATTCCTGTCTCTTCTGCAGGCCATGACTCAGTGTCAGGAGGTGTCCATTTGGGTGAGGTGACACTGTCTTAATTTGTTGATTAATGGGGACAAGAGTGTGACAGATGGGCCACTGAGACTTCTCATTGACCATCCCAGGACAAATGCCCAGCTCTCCCCCAGCTCAGCTGACGGAGACTTGCCTTTTGCCCATGCTGCAGGATATCTCAGTTCCGGCTCTCGGCTGTACCTGATGGTGTTCTCAGTCTTCTTGGGTTCACTGAATACGTCTTTTGTTCCATTGAGCAGATTAAGGGCAGTATTTGGTTGAAAAAATTTAATGAAGCACCTAACAGAGCTATTATTCATTTTTGAAACAAGTTGCTGTGGTTACCATAGTAATATTAAACCTTTTATCAAATATTTTTCCTTTCAGTCTCTGGCAGGTCTCTGTTAGATGCTGATGGGGGAGCTGCTGGTCCATGAATCTGGCATCTAGAAAGAATTTTCTAGCTCTGTTGAGTTAAATCATTGAAGGAATTTATGTTATAGGAACATAAAGCTTATAAATCTAGTTTATCATATCTGTCATTTAATTGTTCATGCAAGCTAGCTCTTCATGTAGCGATTTACAGTAATCTCAGTGAAATAACAGTTTTGTGTCACAAAATGAATAATGCATGCAAAGAAATCGTGGAGCTCCTTAAAATCATTATGCTCAAAATATTAGGCTCTTTTATTTGGAAGTGATAGAATGATGATCCTGCACTAGTTGCAAGCCGGGGACTTCAGAGTCAGTGGTTCCTGTTTGCTTTGAAGGTGGAGTGGGTTGCTGGCGCCCAGAAGATGCTGGGGAGGAGCTGTCTCCCAGAGGGCTGCGTGCCTAGCTGCGGTGATACCGCACGCAGCAGCCAGCCGGAGAGCCAGTCGATGCAGCCAAGGGCTCCCTGGGAGGGTGGGGTGTTGGTTTAGAGGAGAAAACCCTGTGTGCTTTGTAGACATCCATCTGCCTGGGACAAGAAACGGGTGTCTTGCCATCAGGTGTCGTTGCCAGGCAAAGCCTCCAATTACGCCACACTGAATTTTAAAGGCAGCGGTGTGCTGTGTGCTTTTTCTCCCCATTGCTCCTGTACCGGGTACACACAGGCACCACGATGCACACATGTGCTGTGGGCCCTTCTGTTTTTTAATAATGATGCTAACAAGGAGTAGCTGCTGTGCTTTCTCATTAAGAACAGTTTAGCAAGTTAGGTTTGTAGTTTGCAGTGCTCATCCATTCCATGTGTGTATCGCCGGGCACGGTGACACCGCCTTCTGGCCTGAGCCTCAGCTCTTTGAAGAGAAGCACTGCAAGCAGCATTGTGGCCAGAGGAGGCTGCCCACTGGGGCTGGAGGGTGCCAGGGCCCAGAGCTCCTCGGCCACAAGGTGCCGGCTCTGCTCCACAGGCTGTGGACGCTGTCCTTCATGGTGAGAATGTGTCAGTCCTTGTCAGAAGCTCTGTACCCCATTTACCTCTCGCAGGCTTGAAAAAATATTGTATCATGAAAAATTTCATCCATGTACAAAGGTAGAGAGAACAGTGTGATGAAGCCAAAACACTTATTACCTGGAGTCAGCAGTTACCAAAATTGTTTCATCTGTCCCTTTTTTCCTTTTTCTTTGCCTTTGCGGACGTATTTCAAAGGAAATCCCAGACATCATGTCATTTCACCCTTCCATACTTCAGTATGTGTTCCAAAGACCCCTCCCCAACCCCCCAAACTCATGCTCTTTTAAGAACATTGTGATGACGGAACGACCCCGAGTCCAGGGCTTGGTCTCAGGAAGTCTCAGCCTTCTTCGTATTCAGTTAATAAAGTGATCTTGGCTGACTGCAGCTGTGTCGAAGGCCTAGCGATCTGGAAAACTGGTTCTGTGGTGATCCCTTCTCATTTTTGGAGACTCTGAGTTGAATGGGTCTGAACTGGAGGCATTGGGCATGTTTTATGTCTTTAGTTTTGATGTTTAGATTTCCATATGTGAAGAACATTGTAGAAGAGATTACCAGCCTGGGAGACTTATGACATCCTGCATGACTCTGAAAATCAGAGCCTATGTTTTAAGAGGAGGAGCACAAATCATTCAATACAGATTAAAATATCCTCCAGTGTATATAATGGACATGTCAAATAGGTTATAAGGTATTAAGGTTCGTTTGGTTTTTATTATTTATCATTTCCTCCAGTTTTATTTTTATAAAAATAATTTTTAGTGGCTTGGGAGTTATTGCTGGCAGGCAATATGCTTCTTCCTCTTTTCTTTTCACAATATTCTTTTCTCCTCATGATCTCCTCCCTCTTCCCATGTCTACGTGACCATAAGGGAAATGTGGAAATGTGGAACTGCATTTCATTTTTCTGTTGATCTTAAGTCATGCCTGCCAGGTTTGGTGATATCTCCTCAGGTTTGTGTTTTTCCCAAGTTAGGACTTTTCAGTCCTGAGTTACATGACGGGCAAAATAACCTTAGGTTGTGTTGGAGACTACTGAGGTTGGTGGTTCTCTGTGTTTGGAGAGCGGTGCCCCACTCATCCCATTAGGGAAAATGAGGTTTGAAATGGAAAAATTTCTGTTGCAAATGGATATTTAGACATAAAACATTTAAAAAGTATTGTAAAGGGGCTTTGTTCTGATGTGACCCAGGGAAGTGGTGAAAATCCTGTAGTAGTGTGTGTGTGGGGTCTTACCGTAAATACTGATGGGGAAGAGCCCGGAACACTCTCTCAACAGCAGGCATTCTTTCTGGGTGACATTCTTCCCATTCTAGAATGGAGGAGGTGGGGTACTAGTTGAGAGAGTAAATTTTATATAAATTACCTGGAAAACAGCTCATTGTAATAGGCAGTTTTGAAACATTTCATTTGTGTTTCGTTCTGCAGTTTCTTTTATTCCCCACCCCACCCCACCCCACCCCTGACAGTGTGGAGGGGTTCAGTAGAGCTATTTAGGTATTCTAGGGGGACCTGTGGCTGCTTGCTTCCTGGCAGCTGTAAATCTCACGGTAAAGCTTTCCATCAGGTGCCAGGGGAGCAGGGAGGGAAGGCTTGCTGCAGAAAGGCAGTGTAGCGCCAGCTGGAGTTGATTCTGTGCTATGAATTGGTCTGTGACCAACTGCAGTGAGTTTGTAAGGCAGGTTGGGTGTGAATTTTAAGTGATGCCCCGTCAAAGCAGATGCAGCCTGATCCTGATTTCAGAACAGGCCCGTGGGTTTCTCTGAGCTGAGGGAGTGGCCCAGGCCCGCAGGGGGTCAGCCAGCAGTCTGCAGCCTCTCCGTCAGCATCTTCGGCAGAAACCCAGCCAAGCTCCCTGGTGCAAATACTGATCACCTCCTTCTGGTAACAAGGGCTTTTGGTTGGCATTGCTGAAGCTGCGTGATGATGTTTATGCTGTTACTCTGTGTTACTTTTGTGTTGCATACTATTTTGTTGCAAACCAATATTGTTATAGTTTGATTGCATTCTGACATGTTTCTCTAAGGAGCCTTGTGTACACTTTGGGTTGCAAGATGAGCAAGTTGTCTTTTTTCTTTGGTGTTTCTGAGTGTGTTCATCCTTTCTAGCCTGGTAAACCCTCATGGTTTGGTTTCTTAACTATTGTAAGAGGCCAGTGCTTCCCTGTTTGAACCTCTTTGGTGATATTGGGTTGGCAGACCTTGTTCAGGTACAGATTTGCCACTTGGTAGCTGGGCAGATCACATAATGTCATCTGTAACGTGGGGCTGGGGGTGGGCTAATGTATAGGGAGTAATTGCCAACTTTTATACAGTGGTCACGGCAGAGGCCTGGTTGTGGTTACTGTTATACAACAGTGGAAACTTCCTTCTTGTGTTGAGACAAAATCTGGCTGGGATCCTCCCTGGTGGCCGGTTCTGGCGGCTGGAGCAGACCTCGTTCCCTCTTCACTTGACGGGTCTCCTGATGGCAGAGGCCACCATCTGCGTCCTGCTGGCCGTTTCTCAGGCAGCTCCGGGGCCATTGTGTCCAGGCCTTTGGCCAGCTGCCTTCCTCCTCTAGGCGTGGGCTATTGGTCCGCAGAGGCAGGGGAGGCGGAACAACCTGGATTTGCTTGTCTTGGCTGTCTCTAATGGGACAGTTTTGGACTGTTGTGCAAATGTGCTCTGGGCTTCAGTTTTCTCATCAAAGACTCGCATGGACCCAGCGAGGGGCTGTGGGCACACAAGCCTGCCTTGCACTGTGAAGTCTGGTGACACTGTAGAGGCTTACGCAGCCCTCAGCTCACACGGTGGCTCGGCATGTTCTTCCTGCCTTCGTTTCAGTCTTCTTGTTAATCCCAGTCCAGCCAGGTGGGTTTGGGTGTGCTCAGGTAACTGGCAGCCGAGGATGGTATTTCAGCTTAGTTTTGGTTGATACCTGGGGAGTGTCTAGAGGAAGTTAACCAAGCCTGCAAGAGCTGCTGTGTTTGAGGAAACAAAGCCCTTCTATCCCATGTTCATCCACACAGCAACTGCTTCCCAAGTGCCTGTTGTGCAGTGATGCGCTCAGTGGGGTACACATGGTCCCACACCGCAGGGCAGTGGGGTCCCTGGACCCCTGGACCTTGCGGGTCAGGAGGATGGAGATGAGTGGAAGGCAGTGATGGTGTGGGGAGGTGAGTGCTGTTTCGCGTCTGCATCCTGCAAGGGAAGGGGCCATGCAGGGGCCTCAGCTGCTGCCTTCGGCTGTTCTGCTGAGTGTCCTGTCCGCCGGCAAGGTCTGTGGGCTGGTGTGTCAGTGCTGATACCAGCCGTGGGGCGGAGTGTGTGTGCGTGTGAGTGAGTGAGAGTGGGTGCATGAGTGTGTGCACTTGCACATGGGAGTGTGTGTGTGTGTGTGACAGTGTGACCGTGCATGAGTGTGTATGGGAAATAAGCATATACAAATATTGTGTGCAGAGCCTTTTGGGAAAGGATAAAACTGGACCCCCAAATTTTGGGAAATAACTAATCACTTTAAAAAAATGTAGCTGTTTCACACACTAGGATGGCTGTACTCAAAATGGCAGACAACAACAAGCCTTTGGAGGATTTGGACAAATTGGAACTCTCATACCCTGCTTATGGCAATGTAAAATGGTGCTGCCATTCTGGAAGGGTTTGGTGGTGCCTGAAAAAGTTGAACATAGGGTTACCTGGCACCCCACTCTTAGGGCATGTACCCAAGAGAAATGAAAACATGTTCACCTGAAAACTTGTATAAGGATGTTCATTCTAGCATCATTCATAATAGCCCTAAAGTGGAAACAACCCAGATGTCCACTAACAAGATGAACGGATAAACAAACTGTGGCATGACCGTACAATGGAATAGTATTTGGGCATGAAAAGAATGAAGTTCTCATACACTGCAGTCTGGGTGAACCTTGAAAATGCTATACTGAGTGAAAGGAGCCAGACACAAAGGACAAATACTGTGTGATTCCACTTACAGGAAATATTTAGAATGAGCAAATTCATAAAGAGAGGAAGAAGATCAGAGGTTACAAGGGGCTGTGGGGAGGGGGAAATGGGGAGTTGTTTAATGGGTCTGGGGTTTTTGTTTGGGGGAGGAAGATGTTTTGGAATTAGTAATGATGACATATACTAAAAATTATTGAACAGTTTACATTTTATGGCATGTGAATTAGATCTCAGGTGAAAAGTTGCACTGCTGTGGGCTGTCTCCATGGGGCCACGAGAGGCCCTGCCCTCAGGGAGGTTTACAGCCCAGTTGGGCAGAAGAGTAGCTGCCCGGACCGTGAGCAGGTGCCAGCTGAAGGGTCTGATTTTCACACTGGCGGATTCTGAGTTGGGGAGGGTGGGGCTCCCTGTGGTGTAACTGCAGGTGCAGAGCCTCCCCCCACCCTCCCTTATCTGTAGAAACCCAGTCCAGGGTGGGAGGCAGCTGTGGGCTTTGTGCTCCTAACTGGAAGGCTGAGTCCGCTGGTGCCCAGCCTGGCCTGAGGCCCTTGGATGGCGTAAGAAGGCAGCTGTCCTTGGTTTGGAACCAGCCGCGGCTCTGGTTCTGCAGTGGCTTGCTGTCCTAGTGCTGGCTGTTGTGCCCTGATGAGGACACAGGGCAGAGGGCCTTGTAGCTTCCTCTGTAGACCCCGTGTGCTGTGGGATTTAGGGCAGTGATGGGCATTGCTCAGCCTGTCTTCACATGGAAAGGATGCCTTTGGGGAAGAATTAGAAATGGGATTTAGCAGCCTCCGTAGCTCTTTGCTGGTGGTGCTTAGGAATGGGGATGCACAGAGCCACAGCTGGATTTTAGGCTCTTAGTAGGCAGTGAGTTCTTTACATCTTTCTGCCTTGATTGTAAAAGTGACAGAGTGAGTAAAGCTGGGATGCAGTGGCCATGAGCCAGTCGATCTTCTCAAGAGTCCTCCCAGCTTTCTTGTATATCTGGCATTTGCTGAAGACAGGAGTTTTTTCCTTGAATACCCAGGCCTTGGGGATGCTGTGTGGACACTGGTGGGACTCAGGGGAAGCAGCCTGCCCCCGGGCCAGCTGTCAGGCCGCCACCTTCCCTGCCCTCAGAGGCTCGGCCCGCTGGGAGAGCTGACAGCCGTCAGAGAAGTCAGCCGTCTTCCCCGGGTCTTCTGGGGCCACGAGCGGGTAGGGGAGCGGGCCTGGACACAGCCTGGTACCTGTGGGATCTCTCTCTGGCTGCCTCCTCTCCAGGGGGTTGAGAGCAATAAGGAAAAGGGGGCCTCAGACCCCTGCGGAGTCCTCGTCCCTGCCCGTGGCCCTGCTGGCTAGCCAGGTGTGCAGAGCCCTGAAGCAGCCCCCTTTCCAGGCCCTGCTGGCGGCGGCTGCGGGCTTGGTACCCTCCGTCCTGGGTCTGCCCTTTCCTCTAGGGACACTCTATCCAGGTTCATGTCCTTCCTCTCTCAGGCATTGAGGCTCAGCAGAAAGTTATGAGACTTCCAGTTTTTTCTGTCTGTAGTTGGGACCCTTGCTTATTTATGTTTGTCTGAATCTTGGCGGAGCGAGGCCTTATTTTTTCAGGGCTGTGTGTGTGGGGGTGTGGGTGGCTGCTGGAGACGCTGGGCTGGGGGGTGGCTGAGAGGACCGTTTCTTCTTGGTCCTGGTTCTGCTGGGCCTCACACTCTGCCCTAACCACTCTTCTTCCTCCCTCCCTCCCTCCTTTCATTCCATCCTCCCTCCCTTCACTTTATAATTGATATATTTTTAATTGTGGTAAAATCTATGTAAAATGAAAATCATTTTAATCATTTTAAGTGGACAATGCTTTGACGTTAAGAACGTTGACAAGACCATATACTTTTCACCCTATCTTACTCCCAGACCACTTTCATCATCCCAAACCCAAAGTTAGACTCATTGAGCAATATTTCCCCCTCCCGACTCTCCCCACTGCTGGTAATCACTCTTGCTTCCGGTCTTTGCTGACTTGAAGTATTTCATGTAATAGAAAGTACACGTATTTGTCCTTTTGTGTCTGGCTTATTTCACTCAACATGGTGCCGTCCAAGTTCTTCCATGCTGCTGCAGGTACCAGCTTCACTTCTTTAAAGCCTGAGTGATACTCCGTTGTATGTGTAGACCATACTTTGTTCTTCTTGTTGGTGGACACTTGGGCTGCTTCCACCTCTTGGCTAATGCGAATACTGTGCCATGAACACTGCTGTTCAAGTCCCTGTCCAAGTCCCTGCCTTCAGTTCTTTTGGGTTAATACCTAGGAGTGGAATTGCTGGATCATATGGTAAATCTGTGTTTAACTTTCTGTTTTCCACAGCAGCTGTACCATTTTACAGTCCCAACAATGTAGGAGGGTTCTTGTTTCTCTGCATCCTCACCAACACTTGTTATTTTCAGGTTTTTAAAAAAATAATAGCCATCCTAGTGACTGTGGAGTAGTATCTCATTGTAGCTTTAATTTGCATTTATTTAATGGCTGATGATGCTGAACATGTTTTTATATAAATACTGATCAGTTCAGTGTCATCTTTGGAGAAATGTCTGTTCAAATCCTTGGCCGAATTTTAAATTGGGTTGTCTTTTTATTGTTGAGTTTAGGGTTCTTTATATTTTCTAAATATTAAACCCTTATGAGATATATGGTTTTCAAATATTTTCTCTCATTTTGTAGGTTGTCTTTTCACTTTTTTGATAATGTCCTTTGGTGCACCACAGTTTTTAATTTTGATGAAGTCTGTTTTTTACTTTGTTGCTTATGCTTTTTTTATGTAAAAATCTATTGCATACTGTGAGGTCCTGAAGATATTTCCCTATGTTTTCTTGTAAGAGTTTTATAGTATTAGCTTTTGTATTTAGTTTGATGATCCATTTTGAATTACTTTTTAAATACAGTGTGAGGCAGGGGTCCTTGCTCATTCTTTCAGAAGTGGATTTCCCGGCACCATTTGTTGAAGAGACTGTTCTTTCACCATTGATTGGTCTTGGCACCCTTGTTGAAAATCAACTGGCTATAGATGGGTGGGTTTCACTCTGGACTCTTAATTTCCTTCCATTGGTCTCTGTGTGTCTCCTTAGGCCAGTAGTACACTGTTTTTCCATTGTAGCTTTGTAGTAAGATTTGAAATCAGGAAATATACACCCTCCAACTTTGTTCTTCTTCTTTAAGATTGTTTTGTCTCTTTTAGGCCCCTTCAATTCCATATGAATGTGAGGATTTAGCTTTTCCATTTCTGCAAAACAGGCTACTGGAATTTAGATAGGGATTGTATTGAATTTGAGGATTGCTTTAGGTAGTTTTGACATCTTAACCATATTAAGTCATCAACTCCTTGACAACAGAATGTCTTTCCATTTATTTATGCCTTCCTTAGCGTTTTTCAGCAGTGGATTGTAATTTTCAGTGTACAAGTCTTTCACCTCTTTGGTTAAATTTATTCCTAGGTGTTTTATTCTTTTAGATCCCATTGTAAATGGAATTATTTTCTTGATTTCCTTTTCAGATTGTTCATTACTGGTGTATTGAAGTCCAAATGACTTCTTGATGTTTCTCTTTTATCCTGCAACCTTGCTGAATTCGTTTATTAGTTGTAGTAACTTTCTTGTGGATTCTTTGGGGTTTTCCATATATAGGATCATGTCATCAGTGAATAGGAATAATTTAATTTCTTTCTTTCCACTTTGTATGCCTTTTATTTCTTTCTCTTGCCTCATTGCTCTGGTTAGAACTTCCAGTACAATGTAGTATAGCAGTGTTGACAGCAGGCATCTATGTCTTGTTCCTGATTTTGGGGGTAAGCTTTCAGTCTTTCACCATTGGGCATGGTATTTGCTGTGGGTTTTTCATAAATTCCCTTTATCATGTTGAGAAAGTTCCCTTTTATTCCTAGTCTTCTGAGTGCTTTTATTTGGAAAGGATGTTGGATTTTGTCAAATGCCTTTTCTGCATCAATTGCAGAGATGAGCTTGTGGTTTTTCCCCCCTGCATTCTATCAATGAGGTATATTTCAATGATTGATTTTCTTATGTTGAATTGTGGTCAGGGTGTATAATCCTTTTAATATACTGTTGGATTTGGTTTGCTAGTATGTTGTTAAGATTTTTGCATCTATATTCATAAGGGATTATGGTCTGAAATTTTATTTTCTGTCTGCTCTCTTTATCTGGTTTTCGTTTCATGATTTCACTGACCTCATAGAATGAGTTAGGAAGTAATCCCTTCTCTCCTACTTTTGGAAGAGTTTGAGAAGAATGGGTGTTGTTTTTACCTTCTTTGAATGTTTGGTAATATTCAGCAGTTAAACCCTCTGGTCTTTGGCTTTCATTCTTTGGGGGTTTTTAATTACTGATTCGATCTCTTTGCTTGTTATAGATCTGGTGAGGTTTTCTATTTATTCTTGAATCATATTAGGTGATTTATATATTTCTAGGAATTTATCCATTTCATCCAGGTTTTTTAATTTGTTGGCATATAGTTGTTCATAGTACCCTCTTGTGCCAGTTTGGATCTATTACATCCCCCAGAAAAGCCATGTTCTTTAATACAATCTTGTGGGGGCAGACTTATTGGTCTTTTGATTAGGGCGGAACCTTTTGGTTGTGTGTTTCCATTGAGATGTGACTCACCCAACTGTGGGTGAGGCCTTTGATTAAATTATTTCCATGGAGATGGGACCCTGCCCATTCTGGGTTGGTCTTATTAGATCACTGGAGTCCTTTAAAGGGAGCTCACACAGAGAGCAGAGAGGACAAAACTCCTCAAGAGAAGCCGTGAGAGATTTGGTGAGAAGCTAAGATATGTAATCTAGCATTTGTCCTTGGGAGAAGCTAAGAGCTGACACAGACTCTGACACCTGAAGATGTTTGGAGATGCAGACAGAAGGATGTTTGGAGATGCTAAGTTAATAGATGAAGCCCAGAGTTTGCCCCAGAGAAGCTAAGAGAGGACCCCCAGATGCTCAGAGAAATGCCCTGGGAGAACAAGCAAAGATGCATAGGAGCTAAGAGAGAAGCTGAGAAACAGAAGCCCAAGCAAGGATGTACAGAGGCTGAGGGAGAGAAACTAAAAGAGACAGAAACCCAGAGACATTTTGGAGAAAGCCATTTTGAAATACAACCCGAGAGCAAAGGACCAGAGATGCCAGCCATATGCCTTCCCAGCTGACCAAGGTGTTCCAGACACCATCGGCCTTTTCCTCAGAGAAGGTATCCTCTTGTTGACCCCTCAGTTTGGACACATTAATGGCCTTAGAACTTAGGTTATCTGTAACCTAATAAATCCCCCTTTATAAAAGCCAATCCATTTCTGGTATTTTGCATAACGGCAGCATTAGTAAACTGGAACACGTCTTGTAATCCTTTTTATTTCTGTAAGGTCAGTAGTAATGTCTCCACTTCCATTACTGATTTTAGTTGTTATACCCCCCTCCCCCTTTTTTTGGTCAATCTGACTAAAAGTTTGTAGATTTTATTAGTCTTTAAAAAAACAAAACAAAACAACTTTGGATTTTGTTTATTCTCTTTGTTGTTTTTCTATTCTCTATTTTATATCTCTCTGCTTTAATCTTTACAATTTTGTTCC
>PVKY010005289.1:0-17689 GCA_004027775.1 Bradypus variegatus
CATTCTTTCTTTTGTTCTTTCATTTTCCATTCTGTGGTCCTCAAGGTCACTGATTCATTGTTCAGCTTCCACTAGTCTTGTACTATGAGTATCCAGAATCTTTTTAAATTGGTCAACTGTTCTTTTATTTCCATAAGATCATCTATTTTTTTTTATTTACTCTTGCAATTTCTTCTTTATGCTCTTCTAGGGTCTTCTTCATGTCCTTTATATCCTGTGCCATGCTCTCATTGTTTGTATTTAGTTCTTTGATTAATTCCTCCAAGAACTGTGTCTCCTCTGATCTTTTGATTTGGGGGTTTGGGTTTGGGTTATCCATATCGTGTGGTTTTACCATGTGCTTTAAAATTTTCTTTTGTTTTTGGCCTCTTGGCATTTGCTTTATTTGATAGGGTTCTTTTAGGATATGTAGGATTATTCAAAGATGAATCTCTAATTTTTCAGATCTACAGCTTGGTGGCATATGCTTTCTCTAACTAACCAGCAGATGGCGTCTGCAAGTCACCTATTCCCCTCAAGTCAGTTCTCCCCAACTCTGACTTTGCGGTATGTGGGGGTCTGATTCTTGTGGGGTCCAATTGGTGCACCAAGTTTGGGTCTGTTGTTGGTGATGTCCGCCCTGAATGTGGGGCGTGTGTCTGGGTGGTTAGGGAGACAGGGCAGCTTTAATAATCAAACCTCCCAGGTGTTCCTGGAGATTCAAGGCTGTTCCAAGAGTCTAAACCTTCATTTCAGACTTGCCACAGATTGTCTCTGTCACTGACCCACAAGTCTTTGGTATTGGCATATGGTCCCTGGGATTTCCGAGTGGGTCCCTTTTCCAAGCCATGCCCTTCTAGGGCCTCTGCTGAGGGAAGGTTGTGTTACATCACAAGTACACGCCGTCCCTCAGGGGAAGTTCTGGGTCACCGGGCCGTGTAGGTGTGTTCCCAACCTGCTGTAAGGATGGCTGTATGGGGTGTATTAATTTCCCCCTTTTCGCACATCTCTGCCTTCCCAGCTCCAGGACAATTAGCTGTGGGTGCACAAAAGGCTATTGTCCATACCTGATATAGTGGCGTGTGTGTGTGATGCTGGAAACACTTCCTTTCACACTGGGTTTTTTGGCGCGGTTCTGGGCTGTGGCTCCAGTGCCGGGCAGGAGCTTTCCCAGCCCGCCGGGAAGATGGCTGCAAGGGGTATTTTTCCCCTTTTGACTAACCTCTGCCTTCCTTGCTCTGAGACAACTGGCAGCGAAAGGCTATCTTCAATGTGAGATATTGAGGCATTTGCACAGCCCGTTCCTGCCGCGCTTCACTGTGCGGTTCTTGCTGCTGTATTTGCAGCTGCTTTTAGGTTTTTTAAAAAAGAACTAGACCGCCTCCAAATGCCAACCCTTGGTTTTCCCACACCGCAGCATGGCTGCCAGTTATTCAGCGGCTTATTCACTCGTTTCAGAATGCAGACTCCTGGTTTCACCAAATGCATAGTCCCTGTGGATTTAGCAGACCTTGTCCGGCTGGTGCATCACTGGAACTGGTGTTCTGGGTCACTTTCTGGCTTTTATCTAGCATTTTTCACGGAGGTGTCTTTTTTGCCCTGTCTCTCCTAGCCACCATCTTAGGTTCTCCAGTAATATTTTAAATAAATGCCTAAAGGTGAAAGTTGTTTTTTCCAGTTCTCTTTTTAAGTCAAAATCTGTACTCTTCATATTAGATTAAAAAAATAAACTAAATATTAATTTCTCCTTCCTTATTAATCATATATATAGTAAATTTGATTATACAACATGACATTTTCTCCACTGGAACTTAGTTAAATTGAATAATATATACACTCAAAAATTATATATGATTTCTTCCTTACTTTATTACTCATTGAATTAATTACATTTTTAGTTCTCCATTATTGATAGTGTTCATTTGTTTCATTATACTTTATCCATTTCATATGTTTGATAATTCTAACATTTAAGTGTAAAATTATTAATAAACCTAGACATTTTCACTGTTTTTATTAAATATTGTTCCGTATATGCAAAAAATTGTAGTGTTTAGTTAAATATAAAACATAATATTCTTTTAAGGATATTATTAAATTTCCATGTTGGCATTGGCTTGCTTTTGTGACATACTATAGATTTCTGTTTATCCAGTCTTTTTTTTTCAGTTCTAATATTTTGCATGTGATATGATCTTGTGCTCATTCTCAATGATTTAAGCTTTAAAAAAAAATGAAATGTATTAAGTTGAACATATGAAATTGCCAACATTTGCCCATTTTTGATCTAAATATGTGGAAGCTTCATATAGTTCAACCTAATAATTCTAATCAAAGTGTATGAAATTGGAATACGTTTTCAATTAAAAATCTGAATTAAAAAAATGTGATAAAATAGGTTTTATATGTTTTTATAAAAGTTATTTTTCTTCCAAAATAGTAAAAATTCTCTAAGAGTAAAAAGGAAATAAACTATATTTAATAACTATCCAATTTTTAAAATCAAAATAATTAAAATTAAGTATTTATTTTATATATTCTTTAGTAAAATGTTTATTTAGTAATACTTTTAATTTAATTAATGTGGAAAATTTTAATTCAATTTTTCAAAACCTAATTAAAACATTAAAACCTTATGAAAACCTATTTGTAATTCCAATATTCAAAGTCTACTTATTTCCCAATGTAAAGAATTGATGTGAGGATTTGTGCATATCAAGACCTACATATCTGTACAAATTTAATAGTAATTGCTATTGAGTAATATTGCAAAATGCTCCTCAGCTATCATGTGTAACTGCTGTGAATGTGAAGAAAAGGAAGAAAAGAGAGGTTTGGCTTTAGTGGGAAATGATACTTTGTGGTCCAAGAATCTAATGCCTTCACGGTGAGAGGAAGACTTGGATGGGTTGTTTTAATCTAGGTACATCCACAGCTCAGCCCTCCCACAGTTCCAAAGTGTTCATCTCTGCTAGTGGCGTCACAATCTACAAACCTTCACTGCACTCAGATTCAGTAGCCTTTCATTTCAAGGTTGTGGGCAGCCTTAGTCACAGAGCGGAGGTTTAGGGTCACTGGTTGTGTTGAGCCAGCACTGAGGGTCAGCTCTTGAGGGGCAGAGGTGTCCAGCGTACTTTGATAAATACATCATTTTGTGTGATTGTGACATTCAATGCCAGTGAGGTGTGGGGCTCAGGGCAAGGTCATGTTTAACCTAATCTAAGCTGATAATGGTCAGACCCATCTCTTGGTCAACATTTAACGTTGCTAGATCACTTGTCTAATCTTTTGGTGCTCCCATGTGTCCCCCGCCATCTCCATGTGTTCAAATTAAGCTTCAAGTTTAGGCTCCAATGGAACCACTTCCATGAAGTCCTCCTCGATGTTGCCAGGTAGAAGAGCTCTCTCCATCCTCTGATCTCCTGAAACACTTGGTGTGCCCCTCTTGGGAGCCTGTAAGATAGAGGCACTGTACAGCATAGTGGTACATGTTTAGTGGCTCCAGACTTCCCAGACTTTGAATCCTAGCCCCACCCTTTATCAGTTATGAGACCTGTGCCTCAGTATAAAATGGGATAAATAATACTACCTACCTTCCTCCTAAAAGTTGTGAAATTTAAATGAACAAGGCATTGAAAACACTTTTTCTGATGCCTGTCAGGGAGAAAGCTCAATAAATATGAAGTGATTATTAAACTCACCATATTCTCCTTCACATACTAGCTCACTGCATTAATATTTTCTCTCTCCTAAAAATAACTCCCTGAGTTTGTTGGCCAAGACAGATTTTTAATCTTGTACAAAGTTTTGCAATAGTGAGCATTCAAGAAGTGTTTCATTAAGCAATGATGGATATCCCAGCCTTCAAATAATCCAAGGTTCCCAGAGACAGCCCCTTCCCTTGAAGCACCCTTCCTCTTCCCCAGCTACAATCATCAAAATGTTTCCCCTTTTCATCTATAATCCTTCAGTGCTTTGCTTCTCTAATTGTGCCCAGGTGTCATGACTGACTGTGCGCCAGTCCTCCTTCCTCTTCACATGGAGTTCAATGCCCTTAGCCCAGTAATTCACACTTTTCAAAGTGTGTTCCATTAGGAGACAATTAGTGTTGCTGAGAAAGAGGTTTCTGAGGTCAAGGCCTTCAAGGGGATGTGATGGTAACTCAGGCTGAATAGATTCTTAAGGATACCTCACAGCTTTGTGAATCTTCAATAGGGGAAAAGGGCATGAAGCATTTCCCAAATGTGTATTTGACCATAGAACCCACTTTTCACTGAGTATCTCTCAGGACTAATATTCCTCCAGCTACCCTAGCTCAAATATATGACTCCTCATGATGAGAATTTCTGGAGGTTGTGACATATGGTTAAGAAAGATTTTGAGGTGTGGTCCGTAGTCAAATCACACCAGTGGGTAAATACCTAGAATCACAATCATCACAGCTGGAAGTCGCCTCGGATTATCTTGTCCAACATGACAGATGAGAAAACCAAGGCCCTGAGAGCCTAAGAGAGTCGCCTAAGTTCTCAGCAGTAGGGGAGTCACTAATGGCTCATCTCAGTGGGCCTTTAGGAAAGCTGGTGTTATCGGGGATTTGAGGCTCCAGGCACTGGGACTGGTTTTAAACATATCCTTCTAGTAAATGTGTTTCTCATAAGTGTGAGAACTTCAGGCACCAGCCTTTGCCCTTCAGCTTCAGGAGTTCCCAAGCCACCATGTTAGGTCCTCTCTAGGGCTCACCCTAATATTAGAGACCCAAAGCCCTGAAAGTTCAGTGACCAGATCCCTAAGCTTAGTTTTGAGGTCTCATCTAGTTGATCAGTTCATTGTGATGTGACAGCAAAAGTCCAGGCTTTGGAACTGGGTTGAAATCCCAGCTCTGTCCCTTAGTAGCTGTGAAAATAAACATACTATATAGTCTCTTTGTAAAATATGCATTATACTCTATAATCTGATTGTGGTTGACTAAAAGGAACAGAAGGATAGAATTTAGCATGGTACCTGGCACTTATTAGACCTCATTAAATATTCACTCCCGCTCCTTCTCTTAAAATGTGGGATCTGAGGTATATGGTTACATTCAGTAAGACGACAAAATCCCCAAGGGCAGGAACTATTTCCTTCTGTACCTTGTCCGGTGCAGGTCAATTTGTAGAGATGCAATTTTCCCGGTGAGAAGTCAAGATAAACCATTAGTTTAGAACACACTGACCTGCTATATTTTTGGTCACTTCTTCCATTCCCTTTCAGGTTGTTCTTTGAGTCATTAGTTTTAATGTGGCCTTCCATAGATCAATGCGAATTGGAATTGGAACAGGCATCAAGACAAAGATGTTGGTTTCACTAGTTCGGAAGCAGTTTTAATGGAGATGGAAATGTTTATCAACTCAACACAGGTACCTCAAAAATACAAATTAAAATATCATCTTCAGCTGCATAGCAAATATGATTTAAGAATTTAACATCATTTGATCACAAGCAGAAATAGGAGCCACCATAAATAAATGTAAATTCATTGTACAAAAATCCCCAACAATTCTTAATACAAATATGGTACATTTGACAGCTTCTAAAACAAAATTTTTTTTAACTTCTTAAAACCCAAGATGTTCTTCCTGGTCCTTAGACACACAAAAAAAATCAAAAGGGGGAGATAACCCTGCAGAGGAGAAAATATTAAAACTATTCAGTTTTCAGAAATAAGTGCAGCTGACAAGCTGAGGAAATGACACCTCTCTCCTGAAAGTACAGACCTCAGTAACCTGGGACCCGGTTCATGAGGATAATGTGGCTCTGTCCAGAGGATCAAATTTGGGGTTATGAATCCAGGGTGGATGAGTTGGGGGTGGAGATTATTGCAGGAGCAAACTCATTGAATGGGTGACCCAATTTCCACAAAGCCACAGTCAAGGATTTAGAGTAGACTCTAGAACTTAACAGCCAGTCAACTATCTGAAAAAAGAGAGCCAGCCAGGATTGAAGACTGGATGACAGGTAGCCCTGGGGCAGTAGATTTGAAGGAGCATCCCACCACGTGGTGCTGTAATCTCTCTCTTTTGCCTGTGGGACACATCTATGGTCATCAAGAGGGAATAAAAAGAAATCAGAGTAAAAAGTGGCAGGTCTAGACTGCCAGCTTCCACTGTGAACCGCCTTCCTTCCCTATAAACGTTCTTATGTGGCTCAGAGGTAGCTCAAAGCACAAGGTTAGGAGAATGATTCCTCTGCAGCAGCGGTTCTCAAACTTCTGAGTGCAGCAGAATAGCTTGTGGAAAATGCAGTTGACCTGGCTCTACCCCCAGAGATTCAGAATAAGTAGGTTTGTGGTGGGGCCTAGGAACTTGCATTTCAATGTGCTACTCTCAGGAAGTTCTGACACAGGTAGGTGCCCTTTGGACCATCCTTGGCAAGTTCCACCTTTTTACTCCTGGAGGACCTGAGTATATCACACAAATATCTTTCTGTAGACACTTTCGTTGTTCTTTGTAAGAAGTTAAAAATGGGCCATCTGACTAATGGTCGCCATTTCCATTCATCTGTCCTGGGGGAAGGGATACTGTATTATTATTATTTTTTTAATTCTCTCTTTTCCTTCCTAGGCTGTGGGAGAAATGCCAAATGTCACACTTTATATGTTCTTAAAAAAGCTCAGGGCTACAGACTCCCTTTGAATATGGTGTGCTCTGTAATGACACATTTACTTGCCTAAGGCTTCTGTCCTTCTAAACAGTTTCCCTATGCTCGATGGGAGATTCTGCAGAGGTATTTTGGTGCAGTCTGAGAAATGGGAGTGGTTATGCTTGTGTGAGAGAATCCATACCCCAAAATCTAAGTTAAGGAGCAATAAGGATTTGAGAACAAAAGATAAAATGTCCCAAGAATCTTTCAGCCTTTAGGACAGCGAAAGTTCTGATTCACTAAGACAGGTGCTCTCTTTGGAGTATACCTGGGACTGAAAGCTCATTGACTAGTAGTATTTATACCCTTTACCTCCCTGTTACCAAGATGACTCCCCCACCCCAGAGCAATGAGAATGTTCCCAAGATGTTTTTGGCTTCTTTTGAGATAATATATATATATTTTTCTTATGGAGTTTTCCTTGCTGAGAGATTCTGTGTAAGAGGAGGTCCCTAATTTGGTTGCTGGCTATTGCAGTGGGCTGTGCTGTGCCCAATTTGTTCCACACTGTATGCCCAATATCCATCACCATGCATGGCCCGATTGCTTAATGAAACAGGAACTAACTCACCAGCAAGCTGATGACAAGGTCTAAAAGCTTTCTGTTTGGAGCTATGGAATTCCTGACTGTGTTCATGACGCTGCTTCCTCACAGCAGCCCTAACTATCTTCCTACCCCCAGTTCCACTCAGTGGGATACAGATGTCACTGAAGTTGAGTTCTCCCCAGGACTGCCCCATGAGGGGAGTTAGGATGTGGTTCCTGATAGTCAATAAAAGCCACAGCCAGCACCCCCTACCGCAGCTCCAATACCAGGAACCTCTTTCTCTGCTCACCCGGCTCCACTGCCTGGTCCAGGAAGAGTCTTGGCGGTGGAAGCCCTGGCAATCAGAGAAGGAGAAGATGCCACCTGGGGACATGGAGGGACAGGAGCCAGAGGAGATGAAGATGCCAGGGGGCTGAGGCCTGATGGACAAGCCAGACAGACACCTCCGGGCATGCCCTGCCCTCTTCTCAATCTCTAAGACTTCAGTCCAGGGGTCACACATGGGCATGGAGTAGGAGGTTGTCATCTTGGGAGGAGGTCTCGGGAAGCAGCTGCAATTCTGGGGCGGGACTGTGGGATGGAGAAAGGGTGAAACTAGGGGCTTCTAACACAGCTAAGGGAAAAAAGACAAAAAAGAAAAAAAGAAAAAAAAAAGAAAAAAGGTGAAGCACACACTGCCCTGTTTCATGTGTTTTGTTTTTTTCATTGATGCTATGGAAAACCACCATGGAGATGTCATGGGAGAGCATGCACAGGCCCAGCCCTTGGGAATGGGGTCAGTGTGTCTGGGGAGGGTCTTAAATGGTTCTAGGTCTATCCTACATACTGTCCAGGCAGACCCTGCTGTGGGCTGGCTGTGGCTTTCTCTGTCTTGCATCCCCTCCTCCTCCAGCTCGAGGGTCTGCAGGACCTTCTGCCTAGCAGGTGGTGGCCAGGGACTGGTGGATGGGGGGCTGGAAGCAGCGCACGTGCTCCACGGTGGAGCTGTCCGTCTCCACAGACTTCATGTACTTGTTCAGGATGGCAAAAACCTCATTGTTCAAGATCTGGTACTTCCTGATCCGGTCTGCCATCTTCTTCAGGGGCTGCAGAAGGACAGGATGTGCAGGTTAGGGGAAGAGAAATGCAGAGCAAGAGAGAAGTTTGGTGAGGTTGGGTGCAGGGTCCTGATGCTTCAACGATTATGTTAGTGTCATTCAAGGCCTTAAGTGGGTCCCTGTGTTCTGGCGATCAAGTGCTGACCGGGGACCACAAGCCCCTTGGTGAGGTGGCTGCTGCCTCTCTCTCCTCTTCCTCTGGTCCCTTAGACCCCCTTTGTCCCAGCTGTACACCTTACACCTTCATGCCTCTGTGCCCTTGCCCTTGCTGTTCTCCCTGGAACATTCTCCTCACCCCCATCACCCCGTTTTCTGCCCGATTCTGCTACTGGTCATTCAGGACTTAGCTCACATACCGCTTCCTATGGGAACCTTCTCTGATCCCATCCCTACCCCCTCAGCCTGATCTTGATGGCCCTTCTCTGTGCTCCCACGCCTGCCTTGCTTACCCCCATGACAGCACTCTTCCCATCCCAGCACCTGGCACGGCCTTGGTGTCCAGCGAGTGTGCAAAGGAGTCCCCAGCACCAGCAGAGTCTGACTAGGACAGGGCAGGTCTGTGGTCCTGCACCGGCCTGCAGGCGACTGACTCACCGCAGCGTGTTCCTGCAGCTGCCTCACGGCTTCCTACCAGCAGAGAGCCGGCCACCTGGTGTCTTTGCAACTACCTGTGGTATGGGGGCTTAGCCTCCGGAAGTGGCTCCTCCTTTTCTTTTCTGATGAAAGCCTGGTTGTCAGGCCCTGCCCTACTCTCAGGCCCCCCGTCACATGCCTGCTTACCACATTCTTAATGATTTCATCCTTCCCGTCCTGCCTCTGAACTTTTAGCAGGTGGTAGCAGAAGTCAAACAGGTCGAATCGACGCTGCTGGCCCAGCAGGACGATGATGGAGCAGCCAGCCCAGTTCAAGCCGTCTCCGAAACACTGCCTGGGAGGGGGAAGAGGAAGCAGCTGGAGTGAGTGGCAGAAGCAGGAGGGAGGGGCCCACATCTGGGGCCAGGAGGAAGCCAGTGAGCAGGTCTGCCTCTGGACCAAGTCTCTTCATCTGTAAAATGGGTACAAGGGAGGCTGTGAGAATGGATTCATTTGTTCCAGTGACTGTGGTTATAGTATAGGCCCTTCTGATGAGAAAAAGGTGTCAACCTGTTGCCTCTGATGTGAGAAAAACCAGCTTTGAAGAAGAGAGAAATTTGCAAGGGGGGAAAATACGCCCTTGAGAGTTATATGGCTGATTATTTCAGGAAGGTCAAGGAGAACCCGTCTTGGCAGGAGCAGAGGAACACCTGTGAGAAGAAGGGCTGGTCAGGAGACTTGCCGGTGAGGAGGGGAGTACATCCGGCTGCTCTGATAAAGCTCAGCCTGCATGCCCAACTCAAAAGCAACTGGGCAATCTGGAGGGTTGAGGGAAACCTTTCTGCAGGAGCAGCTCCCCACTCCCCAGACTGGGGAGGGTTCCCCTCCCCCACTCCTGTGGCTGACAGTGGGTGGCCCAGCACCTCTCCCACCCAGCACAAACACCAGTTCCTAGGGAAGCCCTCTCAGGCCCCCCACAGGGCCTGGCCCTCCCATGCTTTTCCTTTGACTCAGCTCCTGAAGGGCAGGAACTGCACCTGCCTGGTGCACCATTCTGGGCCCAAGTTGGGCTGGGTGGGGAACAGAGGAACTGGGCTCTGCTTCTGTCTTCAGTGAGCACAGGATGGGGTCACTTCATAAAGCCCCTCATTTTGCAAGATGGATGGCCTCATGAGTCAGGGGCCACCATGGCAAGTTAGGTTCTGTCCTTGGCCAGGGAAGCCTGTCTCTGCTCCATGAATACTGGAGCTTTGTGGGGGATGAGGCGGGCAGTGAGGTTAATACAAACCTATACCAGGGCTTGTCCCTGCCCATTCGAACAAGCCCAGTGTCCAGTCTCTGAGGGAGGCCATACAAACTCTGTAACCCCCGATGCGCACACTCACATGCTCAAACACACTGACACACATGCACATTGCATTTCTACCTCCGACTACTTGTGTCCTTCCTGTAATGCCCCCTTTCCCCTCTACAGATGCAAATCCCAGCCATTGTTCAAGGTTCAGTTCTAGCCTGTGGATTAAACAGATACTTCTCTCATCTTTCTTCTTCCTGCCCCTGCTGCAGAGCAGCCTCTTTCCATGTGCCTTAGTCTCCAACTCCTGGATGTCCTTATTTCTTTTCTCCTCATCTGCCCCATAAACTCCATGAGGCCAAGGACTGCCAACCTTTCTGAGCACTGTTGTGTGACTAGCACATTGCATGTGTTCAATAAACAGTTGTACACACGTCCCCGCTCAGGCAGCCCGACGACTCTCAGGGGTGACCCTGCCTCCCCCGGGGTACTCACTCGGCTGTGAACTCGTTCGTCCCCACGGGGATGCAGTAGACAAACTGCATGGCACTCCAGAGCCGGTGGAACTCCACACACTCGTCAACGTGCATGACGCCGTTGGTGGGTGGGGGGCCCCGCCAGATGGGGTCCTGCAGGTAGCTCCGAATGCGGGTCAGGATGACCTCAAACATGGACAGGCCGCAGCACAGCCGCTCCTTGGTCAGCAGGTCGCCCTCCCGAGCAATGGCGATTTGCTGGGAATGGAAGCCTACGTCAACCTGCTATCCACATCTCAGACCCATCTCCTCCCTCCCACTGGACAATCCCAAAGCCCAGAACTAGTTGCAGCTGGAATTCTTCTCTTTTTTAAATGCATTTTTTAAAAATTGTGAACTTTAACATATAAACATAACAGTGAGGAATTCTTTCACTATAAATGAACTTGCACAGAGGAGAAGACAAACTTTATAAACCTGATTGCAACAGCAGGGAAGTCTGGGGTGGGTAAAATCCAGGTGCCACTGATAGAGGAATGATTAAGAAAAAATTGTGATCTACCTACATAACGAAATGCTAGGTAGCCAAGGAGAAGCTTGAGGTGTACTAGTACTAGAACTACTGCTCTTACTGAGCTGTTACCACTACTGGCTCACACCTACTGTGTGTGTGATACACCAGGCCCTGTTTTAAGCACTTGAAGGTACTGACTCCATTTATTTATCACATCAACCCCATGAGATAAGTACCAATATTGTGCCCATTTTAAAGACAAAGAAAAGGAGGTTCCGAGAGGGAGCCAGTGAGAGGTAATGCAGGATTTTAATCTACATCTTTAGGTTCAACTGAAAAGCGAATAGAGCAAGTTGCAGAATATGATGTGTAAACCACAATTCTATTAAAAATCATTAACAATACACAATCCCACAGGCAGACAGACAAAACTATATGGGTGCCATGTGTGTGTTTGTGTGTGTCTGTGTCTGTGAGGAAAACATTTCAGAAAGATTAACAACTTGTGGGGGAGGGGATTTTTCACTTTTCACTTCAAATATTCCTATACAGTTGAATGTGCTATAAGGAGCATATGTTATTCTGACATTTACCACTGATATTACAGAATCATTTGCTCCAGTTAGAAGTCCTTTGACAACTGCAAACAATCTCTATTAATCAAGTAAACGGGCTTCTCATCCAGGTCCTGGTTACTGCATATCTGATAATCAGCTGTCTAGGCAAGCACATCAAAACATCTATCATATGCATTATCAGTGAAAATAGCTAGGAGTAAATGTCGCAAAATCTGCAAAGTAAGATTGATATTAAAATCTAAGGTGAAAGTTCTCCAAATCTAGGTATAAAGCTTATGAGAGTGGCTTCTGAGACTGAGAGATCCACAGGCCACTCAACGATTGCCTCCTTGGAGGGATATTTCCCCAAAGAGCCCATTCTATAGGGAGGCTTGGAGGTGCCTGATTTCCACCCTCTCCAGTGGCCCCCAGAAGGGGCGACCTCTAAGTGAATTCATGGAGGGAAATTCACGGAGGGAAATAAATGCTGGAGTTGGTCTTGAATGCAGGCCTTGAGTGTAGTTGTCATGACAACCATAAACTGAAAGGAGTCGAGGGAAAAAATGTGAATTGGAGAAGACACTGACAATGCATGTTCCAAGCCCAAAGGGGAGGGCACCCAGGTGCATGGTGTGTCACCTTAATTCCGTGGACAGAGATAGCCCTTGAGCAGAGAGAGGGGACCACTTAAGTTGTCCCACTTAGCTAGACATATCCCTTACAAACATCTTGAACCCTGTGCTTGTTTCAATTTCAACCAAGCAACTACACTGGAAATTGTACCATGAAAAGGCTCCTCACTTCAGGAAAGTGTCTGGAGATGCCTGTGAAAAACTAAAGGACCTTTATCTGTTCTTGAGTCATGAATATTCTCCTTCATAAATTAATACAGAGTTCTGGTTTACAAATTATTCTTCCATGCATTTGGCTAGTCTGAAATCAATACTCAGAGCCAGGGAGATATAGAAAAATTAGCAACTGAGCTTGTAAATCTGCAAATAGGTCCAAACTCGGGCAACCCCAACCACTCAGCCAACCAAAGAGGGCTTGTCTGGAATGGTTAGGTGCTTTGACTGTGTCCTTTGAAAAGTATTTCCCTTCACAGTTTTTTCTTTGAACTATAATACATAGTCAATGGGTAAAATTTGGAAAATTAAAAAAAGTTATACAAAATAAAATAAAAATCTTTCATAAATACCATTATCCAGATATAAGCTTTCCTAAAGTACTGATGTTTGATTTGTGTTTATGTGACTGTACATATGCATAGATATTTAACAAACTTTAGACCATGCTATCTACATTGCTTTTTCCTCTTAATATGATTTATGATAAATAATTACATCTCAATAATTTTAAAAAAGCACTCCCTTAAATAGTTTCAGTAACATGATTTTTTAATAGCTATATAGAATGACCATTGATATGCCATTTCTTTAGCCCTCTACTATTGTTGGTTATTTGAAGTTGAATAGAAATTTTTACTATTATGTACAATTCTGAAACAACCATTCTTATGCATAAAATTTTTAAGCGTATCTCTGATTATTTTCTCAGGATAACTCTTTAGAAATAGAATTACTAGGTGAATGAGATTATTCTCTTGTATTTTAAAAGGTTTTTGCTACATAATGGCAAACCAGTCTCAAGGAAAACTGAACCATACTGTATATCAATCTATGGGGAGCCTGTTCCTACAATTATCATTAAGAAAAGTTCTTTGCCAACTTGAAATTAAAAATTGTATCTTATTCTTTAAATTTGCATTTCAATTGCTTACTAGTAAGGCTGAATACTTTTCCCTATGTTTGTTGGCATTTATATTTTTTAGGTTGTGAGTTTCTTTCATGTCCTTTTTTCTTTTAATATGTCTGTTATTGTCATTTTGCTTTGAAAATGTGCTTTCTAGATTGCTGCAAATACCACCGATTTGTGGTTTGGTGTTATATATATGGCGAGCACATGTGTGTATGTGTGCATTTAACTTCAAATTCCATTTCTTGTCTATTCCACTCAGTTGGGGATTCCTCCTCTCTCTTTTTGACATTCTTTTCTGAGTTAAGGGAATAGAGAAAGCATTTGTGAAATCATGCTGAAATAAATTTCTGCATGGAGTATTTTGATTACATTTCATTGCTTTTGGAGGAGAATAATATTTCAGTATTCCTTTATATAATCCTTTACGTTTTTTGAGCTCTTACTTGTTCGTTTATCATAAAGATCAAGAAAGGCAGCTCAACTAAGGAGGCAAAATAGCTGTCCACCCATATTATAGATGAGAAAAGAAAGACTGAGAAATGAAATAGCTTGTATTCAACTGTGTGACCATCAGGGGTGGAGCTGGGACAAGGACTCGTCTTCTGACACCCTGCCAGTGGGCAACAAACCAAATCACCTCATTGTGTCCCAGACACAAATGCAAACAATGCAATACTGCTAAAATTTCTGACCTAAAATATGTAGAAGTGTTCCTCTGTCACTGACATGGATATTATACGAGTCCTTGGAACTCCAGCTAGCTTGGAAGTTAATATTTTGTTAACATTTTTTTTGGCCGACAGGACAACTCAGTTTTGGATAATTTCTTGAGGGATGGAAGACATATAAAACTGGCATTTCTTCTCTTAAAGAATGTCCAGGCATTTGTTTGGTAAATACTGTGGATTTGACAAATTGAGATCTCTATCAGTCGCAAAGAAATGGTGCTCCCCAGAACAGGGAAGGAATTCGGTCTTCTAAATTGAAACATATGTCACCTCGAGCGCAAGAGGTCAGATTCTTGTAGGATGACACCAGCAGTGCAGCAGACACATTTATATGTCGCTGACTTGGGGGATGTACTCCCTAAAAGGAAATAATTTTAGATGATCTTCTCTGTTCAGCCCCTGAAGGCCGAAAAAGAAAATGTGCTTACAACACAGTGTCTGAATTCTCTCTGCGGTGACTCAAAGAGCCCTGACACCTCTTGACTGCTAGTGGCCATGTAGCAGGAGGCTGGCGTCATGCAGGGTGCCCGGCTGGGGTGGTCTCATCAGGGTGACACCAGGCTGACTGGGCTCTGCAATGTGCTCCGAATAATTGCCATCTTTTGTGGGAAAAGAGGCCCCTTCTGCCCTCTGTCGAGGATGTGGGGTGTCCTGACTCATAGGCATCATGGTAACAGCAGAGATGATGCAAGAATGCGAGTCCAAAAGAGGACTGGAATCCTAAATCTTTTAGGCAATCAGCTTTAGCTATCAAAACAAACAATCCTGGCTTGTCTCACCACCGGGCCCTGTTTCTCTTCTTTCTGAGTTCTTCCCATGAACCCTGCCTACCCACCCCCATGTGAAACTTGCTTAAATAAAATTGATCTGTTTGTTTGAGTACTGGAGTCAATCACTCATGGATTCAAATCCTGACTCTTCTACTTATTTGCTGTGAGATCTTAGGCAAGTTACCTAACCTCTCTGGGCTATCTAAAAACGATGAGAACACAGCCTGTTATAATGGGTGGTTGTGAGAATTAAACGAGAGAATGCATTCCCTTTCTTACTGCCTCCTTTCATAGACTGTGAGTTCTCTGAAGGCAGGGGTCATGTTTTACTCATTTCTCTGTCCACAACAACTGGTATGGTTATTTTAAAAAATAATTTTGATTACATTATTAACACTTGAGCTCATTCACCTTTAAAAATATTAGAGCATTAAGATAAAACTGAAGCTTTCTCTGACTTCCCTCCTTCCCCAATCTCTGCCTCCTCTCTCTTCAAAGGTCACCAACATTATGAGCTAGATGTGTATCTTTGCAGATATTTTTTAGAAAAACAGTTTTACCTATTGGTTATATTGTATGCTTTTAAAAAAAATACAAATGGTATCATACCATTTGAATTGTGTGGCAAATTGCTTTATTCACACAGTCATGTTTTTGAGACCTACCCATATCGATGAGTCTACATCTAATTTTCCCTTTTCAGTAGTACATGGCAAGTATTCAGCATTAGGTGACTACATCACATTTTAGTCAATCCCCTACTGATGGACATTTAGGTTGTTTCTAATTTTTGCTTTAACAAACAATGCTATGGTAAACATCTTGAGTTCCTGTGAGGGTTTGTCTAGCAAAGATATCCAGAAGTGAACCACTGGCTCACAGGGTATATGGAGTCTTCATTTTGAGAGATAACCTAGCAGAATTCTGGATATCTAGTGGGGGTGCAATAGATACTTGTTTTAATGAGTTGACTTCACTCCCTTCTTTCTTGGCAGCATAAATTATACAGGATGCAGAAGAAAAGAACTCAAGCCTGAGAGCCAGCAAATCTCATTCCAGACCTGCCCCTGCTGTTACAGGTTTTGTGGTGCTGGACACTCTCTTCCCTTCTCTGGACCTCAGTTTCCCCAAGTGTAAAACGAGGGGTTGGACCAAATGTTCTTCTTCTAAAGTTGCTTTTGTTTCGCAGAGCCCAGAATGGAAGGTACGTACCTGAGGGGTCCCCAGCCGCTCTATCAGAGGGACCAGGTGGAGCGGGGCATATTTGGCCTCCAGGCGTTTCATCCGGACCTCAAGGCGCTCGCCCTCTGTGAAACAGGCAGCAGGGAAGAAGATGAGACTTGGGGTGGTGGGGTGGGGACTGGGGGAGCAAAATCCATCCGAGGCCCTGGTAATGCACATGTATTTCAAAACTTGGAGGGTCATGTAGAATTGTTCCTCTTGGTTCTGTGGTTGAGACTCGCTATAAGGAAAACTTTATTAATAATCTCTGTCTGAAAATGAATCCTCTCCCTTGTGGGGAATGTGTTCCCCATCACTTGAAGAATTTAAACCAAAGCCGGACAGCAACATATGAGAGATGTTCTAGAAGGAACAAGAAGCAAGGCATGGAATGTCATTTCTAATTCTGTGATTCTCTGATTTTACAATAGCCACCTAAAGCTTTAACTTTCTCCCTTCCTGACTGCGGCTCTGAGTTACTGGGATCAAGAAGTAAGCATGGGGTTCAAATGAAAGCTGGCTATTTAGCTGCCATCAGAGGTTTCTTACCCTTGATGTAGACTCTAGGCAAGATGTTTTGGAAAGGTGCAGCATGCAGCAAATCACAGACTTCCTCCTGTGACTGCAGAGAAGGAGGGAAAGACGGAGAAAAAAAATTTCATCTTAAATCAGGAAGAATCTTCATTCCTAAAAACTTGAGCACTGGGGTCAGCTAGACCTGGGTTCAAATCCTGGCTTTTCTACTTACAGTATTAGCTTTGTGATCTTAACCTCTGAAAAATGAGGATGAGAACAGTACGTATTTTCAAGGGTTGTTGTGAGGATTTAATGAGAGAATATATAACTTTGTAGCACAGTCCCTGGCACATAATGAGTACTCAACATATTTAAACTAGTCTTATAAGGGATTTGTTGAGGAATTAGAATGAGTGACAGAGGGCTCTGACAGAGATGATGAGCCCGAGATTCTATGTCTGTTAGTTGGTTGTGAGGCCTGCAGGTTCAAAGGAGGAGGCTGGGCCAGTGTGTCAATCCACTAATCCAGGATGACAGACCAGGCTTATGTCTGACTGGTAATCTCCAGTGAGAGAGGAGGGACCAGAATCAAGGACAGACTGGTTGTGAGGATGACTTGTTATGCACAGAAGTAAGCATAAAATCAAGCACATATGACAATGGTTAGAGAGAAAAGTTTGTTTGGAGTAGGGCAAGCCTGGAAAATAGGGTCTAAGGGGCTTACTCTTTTGAGACCTGCTCATGATCAATGCATTTCAGAATTGGTCTCAGGAAGCCTTGGAAAAACCACCTTCCACGCAGTCTTGGCTTCTCTTTAAGTTGTGGGGATTTGGATTATGTTAGATCCCGGTGCCGTTCAAGCTCTAATACATAGAGATTCTCAGCATTTAAGAAAAACAGGATTGTAGTGCTCTTGGCTTCCTCCATCTCAGGCAGGGTGGAACGTGGCCTTGCTAGGAATGGGAAGATGCGAAAGGAATC
>PVKY010005290.1:0-17685 GCA_004027775.1 Bradypus variegatus
CTTGTGATTGATTGGGTTATAGTATGGAGTGTGTGGTGCTGCCTTTGAGAAGAGTCTCTCTTGAGAGACAAGCCTAGCTATTGTTTGACTGCTCTTATGATAGCTAGTGCCCTGCGGTAACCCTCGTGCTCTGAAATACTCGTATTGGTTATTTCAAAGTTGGGTGCAGAATTGTGCTTTCCCGTGTCTGTCACTAATGACTTGCAGCTGTTGCTAATCTGTGCCTCTGATTTCCTTTGATTACTATGTGTATTGATGCCTGTGGTAAATAGGCATCTGCCAGGTGCCAGCACAATCAGGGGAAAAATATAAAAAGTTCCCTGTTTCAAATTCAATGTGACATTGTGCAAGTTGAGAGGCAGCCATTTAACTATTCAGAGGAAACAGCTTCCTGGGGCACCTCCGGCCAGGGACATTCCTTCTATTCTCCCCCAACCCCAAAGATGATGATGATTTTTCTCTAGGATTGTTTTCAGCACGAGGGCCTCCATACCCATGACATCAGCAAAGAGAAATCCCTAAGATGGGTCCTTATGACCCAAGTTTCAGCTCCTCAGCAGATAAGCTTTAATGGAATTCTCCTGCCCTACCAAATTCCCAAAAGCTTCTCCATGACAGCTGTCCTTTGGTTTTCCCCTATGAGGAACACCTACTTAGGAAGGGCCCAGGGCAGTATCATCTTCCCCTTCAGGAGAAACAGTTGATTTCTGCAAGAAAACAAAGTGATCAAGATCAAAACCCAACACTTGCAAATACCATGGAACACAGCTAGCTTCCCTGGAGCTTTTTTTTTTTTCTGGTTCTTAGGAAAGCTACAGGCCATGGAAGAGTTTATCCATTTCTTACTCTTATACAGCAATCTTGGCAGTTTCACTGTTGTTTCCTGTTTTAAAGAGGCAAATCTTTTGTTGTTGGTGCCCACCCATTATTTTATTATTGCTAGGAAAAACAGCAGGAGGCAGGTCTACTTCAGAATTAGTTGTTAGGTTGCAAAGTTCAGCACCCCAAGGCAGGAAATAAAGACTGACTAAAAGGAATTTGGAATAATTAGAGGGAAAGTGCATGAGACCTCAACATATGCTGACATTAAATAGATTACTTAAACCTTCTAAAACCTGATACAAAAATAAGCACCTGATGGACTTTTTTAATCCCTGCTTTGGCAATTTTTAAACCCAGACTGTGGCTGTGACATTGAATTACAAGCAGAGCTCAGGAATGTTTGACCATCTTCCATCAAACTGGCACGAAATATCCACTCTAGACATTTAACCCCAATGGCTTCAAAAATAGGTCAATAAGACAGTGTGGACCAACAGTAGATAAAAGCAGAACATAAATGAGAAAGGACCTCATATCTAAATCAGAATAAATAATCATAAGACTTAGTAAATGCCTCTCAGCTCAGTGATCGTGTAAAACACATATATCTCAGAAGTCACCTGGGTACTGACTGCATTCAGAAAGCAATCTCTGAGCCAAAGTACAGAATTAATATTAAAGAAAATAAAGAGGCAAAATTACAAGTCTGTATTCTTGAAAAGGAATATTACATCATTCTTTCAGATGATAAATACTTCAAAAATATTTCACCACAGAGCAATTTAAAGACAATGGTAAAAATCTCAGTTCCAAACTAGAAACAAGTCAACATTTAAAGAGCATCTTGATAGATAGCAAAAAAGGAAAGACTTAACTGAGATGCAGAAAATGCTGCCAAGAGAGCTGGTTGCAGGTAAAGACATCAAAGAGATTTATTTGACTCTTTTAATCAAAGGTTCAGAAAATATGCAAAAGCATCCCTCTTCTCATTGAAACTCTGAGATGAAGAGATAGAATGAGATGAAGTACAGAGTTTATAATCATCTAGAAAACAAGGAAGAAAAGACTAGCTGGGTGACTCATTCTATTAAGGCCAATCTACCACCACCATCCCTGCAAAGGAATGCATGGAATGACTTCAGGTTCAACAAACTCTCAGCCCCACCAACAAATTGCATGGCAAAGAAATCCTTGGTTTCCCAGGTCCTTGTTGTGACATCATATAATGACCAGTAACTTTAAAAGTTGGCTTTAAATTGTTATCAACACATCACAACACAGTATATTCCAAAGAGACCTATAAAAGGAGACTGCTTGCTGGAGCTCTGTCAGGGGACTGGATCCTACTCAGGCAATGCAGTTGAGCAGAATTCTGCCCTGGCAGCAAGAGCTAATCGCAGTCAGATGACATAACCAGCTCAACTTGTGACCAGCAACCTTCCTGCCCCATCCTCAACAAAAGACTTGTTTTGACTTAGAGAAATCAAAGAAATCACAAAAGAAATCCACTAAATGTGAACCCACGGTTGTTACTCAGGGTATAACATTTTTTAACATTGGTTCAAGGCATGAGCATGTCTAATAGTTAGCAATTTCAGCTGTACATTTAATGCAGGTTTTGGAATGGCAATTGCCTGTTTTCCAACTATACACAAAAACACAGAAGTCTTGTGCCTAGGTTCCGAAGTGTGATGCAAAGGGAGTAATTACTGAGAACTGTTCTGCAAATTAAAATAAAACACAATAAAATAATGAAAACAGAAAAGGAAGTTTAAAAAAGGCTAGATATTGTATATCCCCTTCTGAAGATTCAAAGAACACATTACTACATTACACCCACTGAGGAGACCTGCAGTTCAATAAAATTTAGCATAATTTTTTTCTAGAATTTCCTAAACATAATTGATGGAGCACTCCTTTATACAAGCAACACCTATTAACATATCAAAATAGTGCTTTATGTATAGGCTGTTTTAATATGATTCTTCATTTGTACCAAAATAGAACATTTCATTATTTACAAATTAGCAAATGGAGGGAGTATTTCTATGACAAATTGTCATCTATATAGTTTGGTCCACAAACTGGCCATAATATTTAATTAATAAACATGGGCAATTATCTTAGTTTTCCAAGGGGATATGACAAATACCACACTATAGGTTGGTTTAAATGACAGGAATGTATTGGCTCACTGTTTTGAGGCAGCTGAAGTCCAAAGCTGAGACATCAGCAAGGCGATTCCCAAGGTCTGTGGCATGCCAGTGCTGGCTCCCAGCGAAGCTCTTGTATGCCTGCCTCCCCTCACAGAGCGACGTCCTCTGCATCGTCTTTCATGTTCCGCTGACAACGGGTTTTTGGGGAACTTCCGGCTCCCAGGGACTCCCAGTTTCCGGCTTCTCTTGAGGCTTTGTCTCCGTCTGAATTTCTTCTGCTTTTAAAGGACTCCAGTAATCCGCATTATCTCACAACTTCATTCAGGTGGGCCACAATTTAAATAAAATAGCATCTTCCAGAGGTCCTGTTTACAATGAGTTGACACCCACAGGAATGCAGAGTAAGATTTAAAAACGGCTAAATAGTGGTACATAATTCAATGTACTACAGAAATAACCAAGATGAGGCAAAAAAATATTCTTTAGTTGAAAGCCCGCAGTATGATGTGTTCATTTTAGGTCTTTATACCTTAATTGATTATTTTCTGTCTTGTGAAAATTTTCATTTGTATTAACGAAAATGGGAAATATTTTTATTTATGCCACAGAGAGTGTGATCTCAGAGAAATTCTAAATATTTCATAACATTAATTATCTCTGTCCCTCACCCCAATATCTTTATATAGTAGCTAAAAAAAATGAATTTTAAAGAAGACCATGTGAAAAGTATGCAGTAAAGTCTGAGGGTCCCTGCTCCTTGTTTTGGAGCTTGTTAAATTCAGTAGAAGAAATAAATTGACTATGTTAATAATAAAAAACATAATGTGTACACACTATAAGAGAATAAAAGAGGCTAGTACACCCCCACAGGACCAGTGGTTGGGACCCGAACATGCCTTTTGTGGGGAACATGATTCAATTCCCACCAAACCCCACCCCAGATCTGCTGAGTGGACACACTGGAAGGGGAGCTCAGAAATCTGTTTTAACAAGTTCTTCAGGCAATGCTGATGCAAGCTCAACTCTGAGAACCACTGTTTTAGAAAGCAAAGGAATGTCAATCATCCAGATAACCAGTAATGAAGAATTAATGCAAGTAAGATAATCGTAGTAAGAATGTCAAGGACAGAACAGATGGAGAAAGAGCAGCTGATTTTACTACAAGGATTGGTAACCTTGAGGCATGCAGATCAGATCATCACATTTCTTCAAATTTCATCCCTAAATTTACCAGACAGATGACCATCTTTCTATAGATAGATAGATAATTTATATATAGTTATATATATAGATATATAATTTTTTCAGCTTGTGAGAGAGATTATGGAAGTACAACTGAACAATTTCTGGGAACTAATTAGATACACGGAATGAGGGATAGAAAGGATTTAATATGACTCCAAGTTTTAAGCCTCAGAGAAAGGCAGTGAAGACGCATTTAACAGAAAGACAAATAAGAAAAGCAGGAGGAAAAGCAGATGGAAGAAAGGGACAGATCTATTTGGTTTTTTTTTATTTATTTCTACCCCTACCTAGCTGTAAAAAGGATTTACAGAGACTTACAGCAATGCATATAATACATTAAAGTGAAATAACATAACTTAAAAATATGAAAGAAAAAATGAGTCCAAAGAAAAATAAGAGTAAGATGAAACCATGAGGAAACTAGAAGAGGTGCCACAAATTTGGCATCAAGCTTCCTTGTAATCACAACACTGAAAGATTCACAGGCTCCAGACTGTCAAAACAAACCAGTTGTTTAGGAAAAGCCCATTTTTTTTCTTTGTACTGACACCACGGAGAAATTTCCACAAGATTCTATAATGTAGCAAACAGCGTTCTCACTAATACCCTTTGAGATAAATAATATGGTCATCACGTGGATCTGTAAGTGCCCATAGAACAATGAAGTGAATATGCCCTACAGAAAGTTGAGAATGTGGGTATGAAATTCAAGAGAGTAGGAACGAAACATTTCTATCTACACATATATTATTGTTTTACGTGGGGGGGGGGGGGCAGCTTCACGAGGGCCATGGACTTGAAGGGCCCGCCCAGGCCTTGGGGCTCAGCTGGCTCCGGCGTGAGGGGCACCTGTGGGCGGGTTGAAACTGCGGGCCCTGGGCCTGGGTCACCCTTGGGAGCCGCCCGTTGGCTGTCCCGGGGAAGCAGTGGAGGGTCGCCTGTGCTGGGCTGACCAGGGCCGGGGAGGCACTGGTGGGCATGGAAGAGGGCACATGGAAGACTTTCCAGGGCCATGCTCAGGGAACCAGATGGGGTAAAGGACTGGGTATGGGACTGAAGGACAGAGAAACCCTGTCTGTGGGGCATCTGGGTGGGAGACGCCCATGGGCTATCCTGGGGAAGATGTCCTGTCTGGAAGTTGACTCAGGAGTGGTCAGCTGTGGGTGAGGCCGGAAGCCCTAGGCGCGGAAGGTGATGATGCCCTTTGCATTTGGCCGCAGTGTGACTCTTACTACGCCGGAGCCGTGGCTCAGCATCGCGGCTTCCTGGAAAGCAGGCTGCAGAGGCACATGCGTGGCTGCCGCAGGTGCGGGGCGGAGGGTGTAGTGGGGGTGAGGGCCTAGTGGGAGGCGGCTAGGGGACTCCGGCTATGCCCTGGGGTTGGCTAGCTCAGGCCCGCCCTCTGAGCTGGGCTCTCAACACCCCCAGGACGTGGCAGAGCTGCGGCTGCACCCCTACGCACTGGCCCTCTCATTGGAGGAGCCACCCCGCCCCCTGTCCTATGCCAGACAACCTCTCTCAGCCCAACAGCTCGGAATTTTCCCACATGAAAGAGATGCCGACGGGAAGATGGCAACATGATAAAAGAAAATTGAAAAAGTTCTGCCCCTGTTAAGGTTTATGCCTATGGTATAAAAATGCAGCCTAGATAAATTTATATCATCACTAAGATTATATATTAATAGGTTTAAACATGAATTGCTATTTAATAGAAAACATAAAAATGCTTCCCTCTTGGGAAAAAAAAACATAGATAAAATTTTAAATTTATAAAACAGATGAATGATTAGCATTCTAAGAGATTTAACATTGTATGTGAACAGTAATTTTGATTAGATACCAATTGCCCTTACTGAAGTCAGTTTATAAAACTTCATTTGTCACTAGTTTTTCAAGAACCCATCTATTGTGTTAGATGTGGCAAACACATTTTTAAACTACAATCCCCAAAGTGTTCTGGAAAACAATTTCTACAAGAGATGTGATGCTAAAATTAATTAAGTAATTAATTAATTAATTTAACCTCTGCCAGATAGATTAAATTCTGTTGTTTCATGGAACAGCAGACCTTTCTGATAATACTATATCAAAACAGCAAATATATTCCAAAGATCAGTGTATGAGTTAGGATTCTTTGGTTGCAATTATCAGAAACTGATTCTGATCTTTACAATAACATATGCATATATATTATTGGAATGATATATGAAGCCATTATTAGAATCAAAGTCAATGTTGAAGAACCAGACCACAAGGTAGGGACAGCAGGCTCTCATGGACAATGCCCAGGGGATACTGATGTCATCAAGATGAAATCAGCCTCGACTATTTTCTATCCCAATCCTAGGACAGAGAACGTTGCTTCACATTCCCATCTCTTGATCAGCCCTCTTAAGCTGAGGACAACTCCCTTAACAAGATACCAAAGTTGTGCCGTATGACAAAAGGTAATGGACAAGAGAAAAACAAAATGTCCACCATGCACAGCAAGTGTGCATTTCTAATAGGAAAGCAAAGACTAACATGGAGATTGGCATACAACCAGAATCCAGTCATTATCCTAAAAACTGGAGTATGTTCACATTCATACAACTTGCATATCTTAAGAAACCAGGAATTTGCTGTAGGTTATGAATTCAGAAGGACTCCTCATTGGATCAGTAGGGCATTTTTTTCTATCAAGAAGAATGGAATGGTCTTGGTCTTACATTTCATAAAAATTAAAACTAAAAGGAACAAAGGGTGTTGTTGACCTTGAATAAACCAACTAATATATTAGTGCAACCTTAGACAGTGGCAGCAGAAAATTGAGTCCAAACAATAGCAAGTAACAGCCTCAGTGCTTCTGTACTGTTCAGACAGAGCATTGTTTTGAATTCTGAAATTTACAGTTTAGAAAGGATGGGGACAAATTAAGAGTATGCTGAGAGGACATGAAAGGATAGCAAAGAACCCATCAGAATAGCAATGAAAGGAAATGGGAGCATTTAACACCTAGAAAAGAAAACTTCTGAAGTATAAATGACAGTGGTCAAGAGTGTACTATGCTGAAGTAAAGAGAAAAACTGAGTATGTTCTCCAAAGATCCAGAATCTAGTTCCTACTTTTTCCCTGTTTAGCTCTGAGATCTGGAGCAAGTTTCTTACAATCTCTGATCTTAGTCCTCACATCTGTAAAATGAGGTACTGTGTTGGGGCCAATGGCAGGGATTTTAATCTGATAGACTTTAATAGATTTTAATTAAAATTAGATAGATTTTAATCAGGTAATATCTACTTACCGGTTATGTGATTTGGGTCTGCACCTCTTTAAAATAAAAACTTAAAAAGATAAAAAAAAAAAAACCTCCCTCAGAATTAATAGTAAAGTTTAAATAAAATAATATAAATGAGATGGCTGGTACAGTGCCTGATACATACTAGATGCCCAATAAAGTGTAGTCATAATTATTTAGTAGAAAATTCTATGAAGTATTTGAAATACCATAATGAAAAAGAGGTGAAAGATTTTCTGTGGTGCTAAAGGACCAATGGGTGAAAGTTATAAGTAAGTCGATCGTTAATTAATTGCCTAATAAACAGGACTAACGAGAAAAAAGCTGACTTGTGAAGTAGTGAGTTTCCCAATGCAGGAAAGACTCAAAAAGGAACAGATGAATATCAGTTGGGGGACACTATAGAACAGCTTCCTACATTTTGTGTGAGTAAAATACAAGGTCCCTTCCTAATCCAAATGTCTGTGATTTTCTGCTGAGTGCAGTACCAGAAGCATCAGTTGACAATATTAACGTACCACTGCCCTCTAGTGTATAACCTAAAAAGATAAAACTACAAATATTTAACAGCAATGAAAACTGGACAAGTAGCCTGCAAAATGCTTTTTACTGGCAAAAAAAATATCACGCTAATTATCAACTACAATCTTCTTATTTTCAGGTGAGGAAACTGAGGAACAGAAAAAGCAAAATGATCAGCCCAAGGTCACATGGCTACATGGCTACCCAACAGAGGCAAGAATCTCCACCTGCTAACTCTCAGATTAAGATCCTCCCAACACACTGCATTCTTGACACTGAGGGGTGGAGACAGGTCTTTTCTTGATATCATTATTTGTCTGAGCCCAAAGTCCTTGATTCTAGCCTAATTGTGCAAGTAAAGCTCCGGTTCCCACCCTGAGCCAAGTGCGTCCTCAATCCCAAGTTCAAACCCCTACAACCATTTTGCTGGAAAACAATGGTTAATGAGGCCTTGTTGACAAGAACAGTCCGTTATCAGCAAGCTAATGACCACTCAGGCCGCAGCAGCGATGCCAGGCTACAATTAGGTCTGCAGTGCTGTACAAACAGAGAGGGACTCGAGTTATAATTAAACCTGATCCTTTTTGTCCAATTGCTCATTAGAAAATAAAATAAAACAAAACACAGATCCCACAACAAGAAGGCTTTAAACTGATACTTCAGTCCAGGGATGAAATTCTAGGCCATTAGTTAATTAGTCCAGGTCTGAGGATCTACCTCTGAGTGAGCCTCTAAGGTTATATTCACGTTCAAAATACTTTGTAAAGAGGGTACTTGTTTCTTCATCTCAGTGATTTTTAAATGTATAGCAAATGGGATGGTAGATGATCTTTTATTTTCTTCATTTTGTTTATCACTACTTTCCAATTGGTTTTACCATGAACATGTATTACTTGTGTAATTAAACAGATTAGAAATGTACTACTAACTGTTTGGCAGTTCCCAGAAATTTAAATATAGTATTACTATACAACCTGACAATTTCACTCCTAAGTATAGACCCAAAAGAATTGAAAACAGGGACTCGGATAGATATTCGTACACTAATGTTCATTGCAGTATTACTCACAATAGCCAAAAGGTGGAAACAACCCAAATGTCCATCAACAAATGAATGGATAAACAAAATGTGGTATATCCATACAATGGAATATCATTCCACCTTGAAAAGAAATGAAGTACTGGTACATGCTACGACATGGATGAACCTTGAAGACATCATGGTGAGCGGTAAGCCAGATGCAAAAGGACATATATTGTATGATTTCTCTGATATGAAATACTTAGAACAAGCAATTTCATAGAGAGAAAAAGCAGAATAGTGGTTACCAGGGGTGGGGGAAGAAGGAAATGGGAAGTTATTGCTATGAGGATGAGTTTGCATTTGGGATAATAAAAATAGTCTTGAAATAGTAGTGAAATTTACACAGTGTTGCCAATGTACTTAATGTCAAAGAAATGTCCACTTAAAATGGTTAAAATGACTTTCATGTTATGTATATATTCCCACAATTAGAAATAATTTAAAATGCACTAAATCTTGGCAAAAACTAAGTATTATAAAATATGTAGGTCTAAAATATAGAACTACATATATCCACAAGCCTTTTATTATTAGATGGAGGCAATACACTCTATTGAAGGACATCAGGACATAGTAAAAAGATAGCATGGTTCTGGAGTCAAACAGACAGAAGTTTGCATGACAGCTTTGCTACTTAATGTCCAGTAGACCTCAGGCAAGACTCTAAAATCTTTAAGGAGGGTGATTGCCATTAAATAAAAGAATTTATATAAAGATCCCAGCAAAGGTAAAAGAAAAAAACGGTCCAAAAATTATAGATTTCTTCCTTTCCTTCCCCCACATTCCACTGCATTAGCAGCACCATCTCTTTATAATTCCAAGAATAAGACTTATCAAGAGAGAGAGAGTTAGCTTACTAAGAAAGACCTACCTGTTTATGGCCTTGGGAAGCTGAGGAATGAATGTGGGAATAGGGATAAAGGGGTAAGAAGTGGTGGCAAAGAGGACGGACATTGGACATGAAAGAAGAGGGAAGGGCTCCGCTATGAAGTGTTGAGAAAGGGTGGTGAGGAAAAGAAAGAGACAAGAAAAGCTAATGAGATTAGTAAGGGTTTGTTTTCTCCCTTTCTTCCCATTTAGGCCCCTTCTTCACTTTTTGCCTCATTTAGATTTTCCTAGGGAAATAAATGATGAGGGGCTTTCTTATTCCATTCCATTCACTCTTCCTCTGCAACTCCTCCTTTCTCCTTAATAAATCTACCCCCTGCTCCTGGGAGCCAATCTGGCCAGCATCCTCTGGAACCATGTGCTATCAATTTTCTTTTTCATTACATTACACTCTCCCACACGTTTCTTCTCTACTCGTCTCTTTTCCATCTGTCTAAAAGCATTCCTAGGTTTTCTTTGTATTTAACATTCAATCCTGCAAGCCCTTAAATTGCCATGTTCTCCTTTCTGGATAACGGAAAGGGGAACCATTGGGAAGAATTCAAAAGTTAAAAAATAATAATTATAAATTAAAAACCTAGTTCCTATGCTCAAGGGGCTTATAATTTGTTTGTGGAGACAAGACTAATTTACTAGAAACAATGGTGATCAATAAAGAGATAAAAGACAATGTGTAATTAAGTCTTAAATTGTGTTGTCAGACTCTGAGTTCCTATAGCTTGGGAGATGCTGGAGGAATTCCCCAAGGCTTTATCAGGATAACAGAAGAAATGCAGTATCAGGAGAGTTCACATAAGAATTATGTAATTTGTGTTTGTGATTTTATTTTTATTTGATTTGAGATGAAATTTGAGCTAAACTTTGAAAATAATTATTAGATCATTAATTCTCCCATCTGTTTGACAATTAACAAAATTCATTGATTTTAAGGAACATACTGTTTCACATTTTTAATAACTCTGAAACAAGGATGCATCTTTCAATCAATATCTCAGCATGTGTAATAATTTAATTGGCAGTGCTTTTCTTTCTTAATGGTATATAAAATAATGATACAGCTTACAACAGATGGCTTCTTAGCTTCCATATAATACAGTATTTATTGAGCAACTAGTATATTCCAGCCTGCTATTCTAGACTCTAGGAATATAGTAATGAAAAGAAATGCAAAATTCCTCTCTTGGGAAGTTTGCGTTGTGATGAGGGAAGGAGATAATAAACAAATTTAAAATAGATGATACTCTGAAACCAGGTACTATAGTACAAATACACTGAGAGCAGGAAGGGGAAGGTGATAATCAGAAGCAAATTTTTAAAATCAAATTTCACATAAGGAGAACTTGAGGACAGTATGTTGAGTGAAATAAACCAAAAAAAAAAGACAAACATTAAAACATCTCACTAATATGGACTAATTATAATGTGCAAACTATGAGAATTGAATCTGAAGGCTTATGGTAAAATTTCCTAGATGATTGTAAGCTCTTACAGCATTTACGTCTATTCCTGAGTTGTACTGGTTATTTCTAAATTCTGAGATGCTGAGCAGTTTGTCTATAATCTAGTTGGTCCCTGGAAATTTGGGTATCTGTGTGACACCTGAGACTCAGAGCCAGAGTTCAGCAGGTATGAATGTCAGCATTACCCCATACAGCAAATGTTAAAGAAGCTGAAAAAAGAGATCAGACTTCAATTAGAGATATGAATGAAATGGACTTGGTTAGGACTAAGGTAATGCAGATTAAAGGGTAAAGGATGATACTGACTGTATTTTAAAACTTCAACTTCTGTGTGAGTCTGTGCTGATTTGAATCTGTTACGTACCCCATAAAAAGCCATGTTCTTTAATACAGTCTTCTGGGGGCAGACCTATTGTGGGTGGACTCTTTTGATTAGGTTGTTTCCATGAAGTTATGACCCACCCTATTGTGGGTGGGACCTTTTGATTACATTATTTCTGAGGAGTATTGACTCTAGCCATTAAAGTTGGGTATTGATTAGTTTATTGGAATCCTGAAGAGAGCTCAGGAGCCAACAGAGACCCTATGCTTCGAAATGCAAGCTAAGAGATGAAGTCCAGAGTTTGCCCAGGAGAAGCCAAGAGAGGACCCCCAGATGCTTAGAAAGAAACATCTTGAGAGAACAAGCAAGGATGCACAGGAGCTGAGAGAGAGAGAAACTAGGAGAGACAGAAGTCCAGAGACATTTTAGAGAAAGCCATTTTGAAACTAGAACCCAGGAGCAAAGGACCAGCAAATGCCAGCCACGTGCCTTCCTAGCTGACAGAAGTGTTCCAGATGCCATGGGCGTTTCTTCAGTGAAGCTATTTTCTCTTGTCTATGCCTTAGTCTGGACACTTTTATAGACTTAGAACTGTAAATTTGTAACCTAATAAATCCCCTTTATAACAGCCAATCCATTTCTGGTATTTTGCATAAGGGCAGCTTTAGCAAACTGAAACAGAGACCAAGGGAAGAGATGTTTACTTGGTGGAATATCTATATTTTCTGAAGCATGCTATATAATTTAATGCATATGATCAGTTTATTCAACCACCATAACTACATGGGAACTTTAAAAGGGAGTAAGATCTGCTTGGTTTGTACAGGTTAGTGAGAAGCCCTGATACATTCCAGAGTAATTTGAGCAGAGAAGAAAAAAGTATTCGCAAAGTCTCTTGAGGGACTGGGGGAAAATGTGAAGATATCAAACTTCCCCACCTGGGGAATTACTGATATTCTTAGAAGCACTGGGGACTACCGATTTAGTAGGCCAAGCCCTCGATCTTGGGGCTTGCCCTTATGAAGCTTGAAGCTAAGCCTAATTATAATTGTGCCTAAGAATCACCCCCAGAGAACCTGTTGTGTTGCTCAGATGTGGCCTGTCTCTCTAAGCCACCTTGGCAGGGGGACTTGCTGCCCTCCCCTCTACGTGGCACATGACTCCCAGGTGTGTAAATCTCCCTGGCAATGTGGGACATGACTCCCGGGGGATGAGCCTGGATCCAGCATTGTGGGATTGAGATAGCCTTCTTGACCAAAAAGGGGAAGAGAAATGAAACAAAATAAAGTTTCAGTGACTGGGAGATTTCAAATGAAGTTGAGAGATCATTCTGAAGGTTATTTTTATGCATTATACAGCTATTCCTTTTTAGTCTTTAGTGTAATAGAATAGCTGGAAGGAAATACCTGAAACTGTTGAACTGCAATCTAGTAGCCTTGATTCTTGAAGACAATTGTATAACCATATAGCTTATACAGTGTGATTATATGATTGTAAAAACCTTGAGGCTCACATTCCTTTTATCCACAGTATGGACAGACTGAGTAGAAAAATGGGGACAAAAAGCAAATGAATAATAGAAGGTGATGGGGGTTATGGTTTGGTTTGAATGTTTTTACTTTTATTCTTATTCTTATTTTTATTTTTTGGGAGTAATGAATGCGTTCAAGGACTGATTATGGTGACGAATGTACAACTATATGATGATACTGTGAACAACTGATTGTACACTTTGGATGATTGTATGGTATGTGAATATGTCTCAATAAAATTGCAGGGAAGAAAAATTTCACATAAGGAGAAATTCTATTTTGCAAATATTTGGGGCATTCATCTCCCACTAGACTGTGGGCTCCTAATTTTTATTTGTCTCTGAATCTCCTAAGCCTACAACACCATTCCTAACAATAAGTAACAGAAAAGAAAGGAGACTAACATCTATTGTGCTGTTTGCTTTGTTCTAGGTAATTTGCTATGTGCTACTTGTATACTGGTTCATTTAGATAAAATACTATTGAATAAGTGAGTTTCTGAAAGAGGGGAGCTTGTAAATAACAGTCAGCAGAAGTTTCCTAACAAAAGTCCATGCCAGACTAACCACTTTTTCTTTCTTTTTTTTTCTTTTTGTTTTGGATTTTTTATTTGTTTGTTTTGCTTTAAGCAGAGTTATAATAAGATTATGGAGGTACAGAAGACTCAAAGTGTTTTTATTTCAGAAGGACATTTAATAAGGGGGGTGGTTTATAATATATTTAAATAGCTGTGAGTTAGATATAATGATCAAAGTAGCTGATTAATAGAAACACCTCAAACTTGGCAACTGTCTTCAGAACTGTGTTACAATTATACACAGATATCTCTTGTTCTGCAATGTTGTCAACATGGACAATACGGACAGATCAGAAAGTACATTCATATCCAATTTGCAGATAATAAAGCTTGGAAGGATAAGTACATTACATGATGAAGTTAAGATCCAAAAAGATCATGACAGAATAAAACAATGGCCTGAACCTAACAATAAAAATAACCCTGAAGTCTTGCTTTCAGATTAAAATTTTCATCTGCAAAATAACAGAATAGGATGTATATGGTGGAACAGTAGCATTTATGCAAAAGAACTGAGGATTTTAGTTTTGGCAAAACCCATGAGACAAAAGTTTGGAGGCTAATTTTTTTAAAACATGCTATGTGGATTTTGTACTGTTCCACTTGCATAGTTATCCATTAGGAATGACTATTGTATTAGTTTGGGCTGGCAAAATTTAGACAACAGTTCTTCAGCAAGAATCAGTTGACATATTTCGAGAATTGATGGCAATGATGGTATCACAACATTGTGAATGTTATTAACACCACTGAACTGAAAACTTTTAAGTGGTTAAAATGGGAAATGTTATATATATGCTACCCCAATAAAAATTTTTTAATTATCAATTGACATAGATTTGCTTATGGAATCTTGAACCTCATAAAAATTGTATGTAATATTTTATTTCAGAGTGTGTGTGTTTTCTACGGAAGAATCAATAATTTCTCTCAGATTCTCAAAGCACTTAAAGGCATTTTTAAAAAATGAATGTCAACAAACTGCTGTAGATCCAAAGGAGAATCACTGATTGTTGAAGGGTCTTGGGAACAAACTATACGAGGAATGGATGAAGAAAGATGAGGTACTTAACCTGGAGAACAAACTACTTAGTGGAGACAGATTGTTCCAGTTTGCTAAAGCTGCCAGAATAATATACCAGAAGTGGGTTGGCTTTTTCAATGGGGATTTACTAATTTACAAATTTACAGATCTAAATCCGTGAAAATGCCCAGATTAAGGCATCAAGAGTGAGATACCTTCTCTGAGGAAAGGCTGCTGGCACCCAGGGTTCCTCTGGGAAGGCACATGGCGACCTCTGCTGGTCCTTCTCTCCTGGTTCTGGTTTCAATGGCTGTTTCCAAATGTCTCTGGGCATTTCTCTCTCTTATCCTCTTAAAGGACCCCAGTAAAGGGATAAAGACCCACCCTGAATGGGCTGGTTAACACCTCAGTTGAACCAAAAGGTTCCACCCACAATAGGTCTGCCCCCACAGGGATGGATTAAGAGAACATGGCCTTTTGTGGGGTACATAACAGCTCCACACCAGCACACTGATGGTGACTCTCTTTAAATATGTGAAGGTGTATTAGTTAGGGTTCTCTAGGGAAACAGAATCAACAAGAGATATCTAAATAAAAGATTTTATAAAAGTGTCTCATGCAACTGTGGGGGTGCACCAGTCCAAATTCCTTAGGGCAGGCAGCAAACTCCTCAGGAAATTCTTCACTGGTCAGCCGAAGAAGTCAAAGTCCTCTATCCCTCTCACTTAAAAGTCTTCAACTGATTGGATTAAATCCAGCTGACTGTATTATCTTATTGTAGAAGACATGCCCCTTGCTATAATCAGTCACAGCTGCAGCCAATTGACTGATGATTTAATAAACCAGCCTTCTTATTCATTAACCAGCCACAAATGTCCTCACAGCAATGGTTAGGCCAGTGCTTCCTTGACCAGACACCTGGACGCCATCACCTGGCCAAGTTGACACATGGACCTAACCATCACAGAAGGTTTCTCAAGTTGGAGAGGGCTTGGATCTAATTCATGAGACTCTGGAGGGTAGAACAAGAATCATTCCCACATTGTAAAGTCAGAATTATCTTAAAATGCGTGACTTTCTTCTTGGGAGTATTCAAATAGAAATGCAATGATATTGTAAAAAATTCCACAAAATAAATCGTCATCTTAGAGATTTACAATGCATACTGTGCACATCAACATGGTAAAGTCTCTGAGAAATCCTGTGCGTGACCCAACGCCACTTGCATCTGTCTTACGTTCCTGGGGTTGCCAAAACAAAGTACCACAAACTGTGCACAACAGAAAAGTATTGTCTCACAGTTCTGGAGGCTAAAATTCTGAAGGTGTCAGCTGTGCTCCCTCTGATGTCTGTAAGGTTTTGGCAGTGGCTTGCCAGCATTCCGTGGCATTCTTTGGCTTCTGACACAGTCTGCCTCTGTCACATGGTTATCTTCTCTGTGTGTGTCAAAATTTCCTCTCTTCTAGGAGCACCAGTCATATTGGATTACAACCCACCCTAATCCAGGTTGGCTTCATTTCAACTAGCAACAACTTCCAAGATCCTATTTCCAAAAAGGATCCCACTCACTAGACCAGGGGTTAGGACTTGAACATATTTTGCAGTTTGCTAAAGTTGCCAGAATGCTATATACCAGAAATGGGTTGGCTCTTTTTGAATTGTGGGTCACAATTCAATCCATAACAACATCTAACATTTTTTTAAAGACAAGTTATTTAATTCTACAAAATCTGGAAAATCTAGTATGGATTGGACTAGACCAGGGTCAGCAAACTTTTTCTACAAAGGGTCAGACAGTAAATTATTTCAGCTTTGCACATGACATAGTCTCTGTCACAACTACTCACTCTGTTCTGCCGATATAACACAAAAGCAGCATGGACAATACATAAACAAATGTGTTCCAATAAAACTTTATTTACAAAACAGACTGGCTGGATCTGGCCTGTAGGCTGTTGTTTCCCAAACTCTGATCTAGAGAGCTACTTCTAAGACTCTAAGATTTGAATCTTGAGACCTAGTTAACCACAACAATGACAATATCCACGTGATCTCCAGATTTTCAGGAAAGCTGCAGAAACATGCAGACAAACAAAAAAGGTGGCAGCAGTACTTCTGGTGTATATTAAGCTGGACATGAAAACGTTTCTAGATTTTTGGCTTGAAGATCAAGAATTGAAATCATCCCAACACAATATGGCCTGCCAGACAGAGTTAGGTAAATAATCAGCTAACTACAAAGAACAGGCCTTTTTACAGCCACAGGGTAGAAAGTGAGCTTGTGATTAGTGAGGTCTGTGTGCTCAGCCTGGCTTAGTCCACCATGGTCAATTACACAGGTGGTTACAAGTGTGTGTTTGCACCTGTTCAAGCCTTCAAACGTGCTGATCCAATATTAATTAAACAACTCTTTAAAAGCAAGTTAAGGGGATGATGGCGGCTAGGTGAGACAGAGCAGGGAGACGCCTCCGTGAAAGACACTGAGCGAAAACCAGAAAGTGACCCAGAACGTCGGCTCCAGGGTAGCACCAGCCGGACAAGGTCTGCTGGAGCCACAGGGAACGTGCATTTGCTGAAACCAGGACTCTACATTCTGGGACGAGTGAGTGATTCGGCTAAGTCCCTCGGCCACGCTGCGGTGCGGGGAAACAGCGGGTTGGAGCTTGGAGCCCAGGAGCAGCAGCAGATAGGACGGGAGTGGTGTGGACTAGCACCTCGGTGTCTGGCGTGGAGGATTCCCCTTCCCATACCCACTGCTGCCTGTCTCGGGCCCAGGGGA